>CAUYSK010015274.1:0-80736 GCA_963575035.1 Avahi laniger | reverse complement strand
TGAGCTCAGGAGTTCGAGACCAGTCTGAGCAAGAACGAGACCCCGTCTCTACCAAAAATAGAAAGAAATTAATTGGACAACTAAAAATATATAGAAAAAATTAGCCAGGCGTGGTGGTGCATGCCTGTAGTCCCAGCTACTCGGGAGGCTGAGGCAGGAGGATCGCTTGAGCCCAGGAGTTTGAGGTTGCTGTGAGCTAGGCTGACGCCACGGCACTCACTCTAGCCCGGCAACAGAGTGAGACTCTGTCTCAAAAAAAAAAAAAAAGCAAAAAAACCATTACATTCAGGCAAGGGCCTTGAGGCCTTGCTCCAGATCACTGAGGTCCCTTGGAGAGCCTGAGGCCACATGCAAAGGTTGGGCCCCCCACTCCCTTACTTGACTAGAGTAGCACAGGGTGTCTACATTTTTCAAATATATGACTTGTTTTAAATAAAGCATTCTAGAGCTTTAGAGTAAATTTGAGAGTATTCAAAAAGATTTGAAAAGCTGCTCTGTCTTCGAGGAGTTCATTAGATAGCTGGGATACCATGAAATAGAAATATTAAAAGTTAATTGAACACGAGGTTACCACCATGATTGTTCCACATGATTTCATTATAGAAATACTTTGTTTTCTGTGAATCTTCAAAAAGAACTGAAATTCTATCAAAATTGAAGCACAAACATGGCAAATATCCTATTAAAGTTTAGAAGACCATTTAGAACTTGATGAGTCTATGTGGTTTCTTGGTGAAGTAACAGCAAAAGTTGCCTGAGTAGGAACTGTGCTTCCCTCTGACCAACACAGGGTGCTCCTGCACTCAGCGAAATTAAATTGGAATAAAAACAAAGTATTGGAACAAAGTGAAAAAATCTGTGACATCAAAGCAGCATGCAATCATGAGTTAAAACAACCTGAATTCCTGAAGTACCAAACCTGCCAGCCAAATTTGATAGATGGTTTTTTTATTATGAATAGATAAAATTAAAGTAAGGGCTATCAAACATTTGGATGTAAAGCAATGATGGGGCATACTATTTTTATAGATAAAACTGATTTTTAAGTTAATTTAGATAAGAACACAATCACATGGAGTGTAAACAGACTGAAATTGCTTATAAATCAAGGTAATTAATCCAAAAGCTAAATGCATCATTTGGAAAGGAAACGCCATAGATGGCGCCATAGGGATAAATGTTAGATTTGGTCTTATTTATGTAACTGTTAATTAGGCTGAATAGACTGCTTCTGGAAACAGTAGTAGAAACTAAGCGGTTTCCCGTGAGCCTATTATGGACTGAATGTTTGTATCCCGCCCCCCCAAGTTCATATACTGAAATCTTAACCTCCGGTGTGTCGGTGTTAGGAAGCAGGGCACTCGGGAGGTGACAGGTGACGAAGGAGAAGCCCTCAGGAACGGTATCATTGCCCTGACAAGAAGAAACAGTTGAGCTTGCTCTCATGCCTTCTCTCTTCCCCTCCTTCCCTCTCTCCCGCCTCCTTGCCGCCGCCATCTGTAAACCAGGAAGAAGGCCTTCCAGCAGCTGGCCGTGCTAGCACCCTAAACTGCGGGCTCCAGAACTGTGACAAGGAAATGTATGTTGTTCAGCCACCTAGTCCGCGGTATTTTTGTTATAACAGCCCAGGCTGAGACAGAGCCCTTAGTTTTAAGTGGGAGGCCTTGAAGCAAAGGGGTTAACAGCACAACCTGGCCTTACTAGACCTGCGTTTGATCTCAGCTCTGCCAGTTGGTGGCTGTTTGACCTTACACTGGTTAAGGTCTCTAAGCTTCAGTTTCCTCATTGACACGGTGGGAATAGCAATAGTGGCTATCTCATAGGATCGTGCGGTGTGTTAATGAGATTGTGCGTCTGAAGCACCCCACGAATGGCAACCATTGTTAGTCATATAATCACAATAAAAATAAAAGCGGTGTGTGTTGTCAGCTAGAAGGAAAAACAGTGCTCATGAGAGCTGCAGCGTTATCCTTTGACTAAACTTGACCATGGTTAAAAGCTGACTGATTCCGTGAAGTAGGAAGTGTGTGGAAAAAAAGTAAAATTAAAGGAACAACTGACTGGAAGTCACCTTGACAATCTCAGAACTCTGTGAAGAACAGGTAGAGGAAGCGGAGACCCTCCCGTTTGACACTGTCAAAATAATTTCTGAGCCGAAAAAAAAATAGTAACTTAGCCTAAACAGAAGAAAACCAAACCAGAGACTGACTTAACAATGATTGACTAGCACAGAAAAATTTGCGTAACGGAGGTTGATAATCTGTTATCCTGTCTCAGTAACATTGAAAAAAAGAGAAGAGAGTATTAAGTTAGGGAAAGATTTTGACGTAGGAACAAACTTCACTGGAACAAAGGCGCTGCAGTACAGGGTGGTGTTATTATAGCACCTGACAATGTGGAAGTATCTTCCTTGAGAATGTTCGTGAACAGATTCATGGAGGCTGAAGGATTTTTATTTAATCTTGGAATGTTAAGAAGGGAGCCTCTGGGGATTTTAACCTCGGAAGGGACTTGGAGGCATTCGTTGTTCAGATATGGGGGGTAAAAACCTGCAGCAGGGGCCAGCCAGGATGGAAGAGTGTGGTCAAACCAGAATCCCACTTTTGAGACCGCCCCTTCCAGTCCCCGAGGCAAGTTTATAATGTATAACTGGGTCGTGGGCAACCATCAAACTTGCGTATCTGCTGAACTGTTCCAGCCCGTGTTTTGGCTTGAACACTGTTCCATGTGTGTTTTCTGAAGGTTATTTCTTGTCCTCTTCACTGCAGTGTGGGGAAGCAGGTGTGGTCTCCATTTTACAGATGAAGAAACCGAGAGGCAGGTTGGCCTCAGTAATCAGTCAAGCCCACAGCACATCAGTCAAGGCCAAGGCCTGCCTGGTCCAACTGGTAAAAATACAATGAGATTCAAGATTTAGACAGCTTACTGCTTACATTGGCTCAGAGAGAAGAGTAGCCAAAGGTGCCAGCTCCCAACATCACAAAAGGACGACGCTGAAACAAAGGGAGGGTATATTATTAATAGTTTGTTAGGATTGTCGTAGACAGGTACCGCGGACAGGGTGCCCTAAACAGCAGAACTTTAGCGTCTCAGTTCTGGAGACTGGAAGTCTGAGATCAAGGCATTGGCAGGGTTGGTTCCTTCTGAGGATCTGTCTGCTCCATGCCTCCCTTCTACCTTCCGGTATTTGCTGGCGAGCTTTGACATTCCTTGGCTTACAGAAACATTATCCCAATCTCTGGCTTCCTCTTCACATGGCAATCTCCCTGTGCGTATGTCTGTGTCCCAATTTCCTCCTTTTTATGAGCACACTAGTCATATTGGATTAGGGCGCACCCAAAGGACTTCATTTTACCTTGATTACCTTAGTAGAGACCCTTTCTCCGAGTGAGGTCACGTTCTGACCTATTGGGGTTAGGACTCCAGCGTATCTTTATTGGAGGAGAGCAGCTTAACAGAGCAGGTGATTGCAATGCAAGTCGTGAGCTATCCTGCGGCAGAGGAGCCAGGTACAGGCTGCAGCTCGGAGGTTTTATGTTCTGTACCTCTGTTCTGAGAGGGTGAAGCAGGAAGCTTCATACCTTTCAGAACCCAGGAGACGACGAGAAACTGCTTCGTGACAGCCTTGCAGGGAAACAGGGAGGTGAGTAGGAGATGGCTCACAGGCCGGAACACCGGAGGATCACGAGACGCAGATGAGCCGCGGTTGAGGTCTTTGCCTGTGTGGCTTAGGTGGATGCGTGCAAGACTGCCAGGGAGGCCTGGCACGGCCATTCCTCTATGTCTTGCACTGGTAAGACGGAGGCAGAGTCCAGGCCAGGTCTTCTTCACTCCAGTGTGTGCTGTTGAGGCTTGCTATGCCCTGGGCACACCAAATTCTCTCGTCAGCTGGTCGCTGACATTTTGTTGAGGTCTGGAAGTCATAGGACAGTTTCCCTAGAAAGCAGACTCTGAGATGGATATTCCTCTTAGCCTATATGTGTTGCTATAAAAGAATACCTGAGGCTGGGTAATTTATAAAGAAAAAATATTTGGTTCATGATTCTGATGGTTGGAAAGTTCAAGACTGGGCACCTGCCTCTGGTCAGGCTTGGGCTGCTTCCACTCATGGCAAAAGGGGATCCAGGGTGTGCAGAAGTCATGGCTAGAGGGAAGGAGAGAGAGTGGGTGGAGGGCCCAGGCACAGCGAGACTCGCCCCCAGAGAGAGCATTAATCTATTCATGAGGATCCACCCCCATACTCCAGATACCTCCCATTAGGCCCCACCGCCAACACTGGGGATCAGATTTCAACATGAGTTTTGGAGGGGACAAATATCCAAACCATAGCGGAGATGAATGTGACAGAAGCTTATTTTCAGGTGCACCTGGGATTAACACCTGTGCAAGGGAAGGGCCGGCAGTAGGACTGGGCAGGGGAGGAGTCAGGCTGTGATGCCCTTACAGCACGGCCGCAGTGACCCCAGGCAGATCTGACTTGAGGAGGCCTTCAGAGCTGTCTGAGCTGCAGGAAGGGGTTTCTTAGTATAGCCCATAAAAGTCAGATTTTTTAAGTAAATGTAACGGCAGTGTAAGTAGTTACAGCAAGACAAACAATGATGCCTTCATGTATAGTTCTGTTATTATAAAGTATATACTCTTTACAATGTAGAGGTATGCAAACTATATGCACATACGTGTATATATCATGTTAGTAAAATATGATTTGGGTATTTTTTTTTAACTCTCTTAGGATAGTCATCTCAACTGTTTATATTTGAACTACACGCACAATTTTGAGTCTAGGTCATAGACTAGGTCCTTATTCTGACTCATTGAATGACTTTTACTGGGTTTGTGAATCCTAGATGTTCCATGCAAAAATCTATGTTTGCAAAAATATGGACTTTCTGGAATAAGGATTTGAATTTTTCATCATATTCTTAGAGAGGTCTGTGACCTCCTCCCCAACAAAGTTAAGAAATACTGTGCAAAGAAATAGAGTCAAGTTGATGTTGCTTTGTAGGCTGCACTTTTGCTGCTCCAAATACACAGCAGTGATAGATCAAAATGTAAAAAAGATAAAATGAAGAAGTCATAATTAAGTCCCCCATTCCACTAAAAATGATGTATCACCATGGAAAAGAGACCAACAGAAAGCAGAGCATTAAACTGCGGACAGTAGGCTCTGGGATCACAGGCAGGAGGGGGAGAGCAGCGGCTTAGCTCCTTCTCAGGAACTAAGTCCCCCTATCTCTTTAGCAGCTATAGCACCATGGGCTGGAACCTAGCCCAGCACATCAACTCCATTCTGGTCTAGCAGTTCAAGTAGAGGAACCACAGAAATCTCTAAGCGGGGAGTGATGAGCAAGAGAACATTTGCAGTTACCTCCCACACAGGACGAGCCTGCACACACAAATTCCAAACCACGCGAGGAACTCTGACCTTAGAGTGCGGCCATCCACATCAACAATCAGAACCTGAATTCTCTGGATACTAAAGTCAAAAAGCAATCTTAAAAACAGTCTTATCAGTTTTAAAATGCCATATCCTTATCTCAGAGCAATCAGTGGAGGAATAATCATCATAAAAAATAAAAACAACAAATTCTAAAAAAGAGGCAAAAACAGGCAGAAATGAAGTATGAGTAGATATGGGAAAAATGATCTTAGAATATCAGAAATAAGTAATAGATTCATTGAAATAAAAAAGAAAAAAAAAACAGATGAAACTAGACTCAGTTGAACAGACAATTAGTACTTAAGAAGTCATTACTGAAGAATTCACCCAGAATGCTACACAAACACATAAAGATAAAAACCTAAAATAGGTCAGCTAAGAGAAATGGAAGGTAGATTCGGAAGCTCCACAATATGAATTACTGCCGTTCCGGAAGAGAATGAAAGGAACAGCAGAGAAGTAGTAGCTGGAATTTTTCAGAATTGGTACGAGACGTGAACCCTCTGATTGAAAGCATACTCTGAGTACTGAGCAGAATAAATAAAGATAAATGCAGACCCGGCCTCATTAGAGTCAAATTGCAGAGCCCTGGGGATAAAGATGCGCCGCTTCCAAACTGCCAAGAAGAAAAGACATACTGCCTGTGAAGCAGTACCACCGGCTGACAGCAGACTTGTCATCATTACTAATAGGTATCAGGAAGATATTGTCAAAGTGCTGGGGGAAGACAACCATGAATCTGCAAGTTGGTGCCCTACCAAATTATTTAAGTGTGAGGGGTTTCACACATGTCAATGCTGAGCTTGCCTCCCGCAGACTTTCATTGAAAAAAAACTATTGAAGGATATTCACCTGAGAGACCAAAAGTGAAAAAGAAAGAAGGATATCAGGACTGGGAAAGGCCCATCTTCCCCCACTGGTAGGTTAACAAAGTGCTGCCATGGTTTCATGGTTGCTGATAGAGTGACAAGAGACTCCTGCCTCAGAGACAAAGGACTTTGTTACTCACAGCACAGAGACAGCTTGAGTTCAGGCTGCTGCACACGCTGGGCTGGTAGCACCGCTGAAAACCCGTGCACTTGGGAACTGGAGTCCAATGTTTTGTTTGTCTATTTGTGTTTGTTTTCCTCCCAGTCTCTAAGAGGGGCTATTAGTAAACCTGCCCAATGTCCCTAAGGCAGACATTATCTTTACCATTCTGGTGAGGAAAGAAATCTGCTTTCTGCCATAGGGGGAGGAACTACCTCTGTCTTCCAGCACTATTTGGTATACAAGCTGTCACACATTGTGAGGGAATTCCATGGAACATTGTCTCTCAGTGAAGAGGTGGAATGCAGGAAACAAATGTAGAATCTAAAAAAAAAATTAACTTGACTTAAATAACATTGTTTTGTGTATGATTATTTTTAAAAAAAACTCTAGACAACACTGATGAGGAAGACGGATAGTTGGAAACACGGGCTGTTAAAGAAAACAAAGTTTCCTATCTTATTTAGCAGCTGAAACAAAGATGCTAAATAACTTTATGCTTTGGAACAATTTATTAAAGGATAATAAATATATATATTCTTAAAGAATAGAAATAGCATTTATAGCTTCTTACACTGAAGAAGGAAAGATATTAGAATATTTTAAAAATCCATCAATCCAATAAAAGAAAGGAAAGGAGAAAATTTCTGACAAGAAAAGGAGGGGTTAGCAGACAGCACCAACGTAGACTGTAGAAATGAAAAATATCAATAATCACAGTGAATACGTACATTAAACTGACCTATTGAAAACTGGAAGCCAATCCAGTCATCGTGACCTTGTTCCAGCATCTCAAGAAGAAGAAAGGGTCAAGGGCAAAAGGCCATCCTCACCAAGATGTGAATTTTTTATTCTCAGCAGAATTGCCACAACACGGCATTGATGAAACTGAAGTCGTGCCCACGCCTGGACTGGCTGAGGGGCACAAGTAACCATGACTTGACCATCCAGCTGTGACTTTCATTCCTTGAACGAGGAGGGGTCTACTTTCCCTAACATCCAACTGCTACCTGGACAAAACCTGGAGTCCTTTGAACTGGAGAGAGCGACCACAAGGTGGGGAAGGACAGGGGTCTGCCCAGTACTCCGCTCCTATCACACTGAAAAGAAACGGAATGGTAGACAGCTGATGTCTCCAAATTTACTCAACTCATGTATTGCAAATCAAGAAGAGCACTAGACTCACTCCTTTTTTCCAAAGAATTCCTGAAACAGATATTACGTAATTCTTTTCGGGAACCTTTTACTGGGACTAACTAATCTTATTTCTTGGGATATTCATTTATCCTCCATTTGAACTTTTCAAAATTCATTTAAAAATATGAATTGACACATGTAGTTGGGCTTTCTTAGCAAAGTACAGAGAGTTCTGAAACATATAATTGTTAATTTTTTTAAGAAAAGGGAATCCATTGAAAATGTAGTTGAATAAACATTTGTTGCACTCTGAAATACTGATGAACAACAAAAAAATGAAGCTTTTGGATTTTAAATGAAATTCAGCTTTTTTAAGGAAAACTTTAAAAAAAAGAAAAATTAAAATCAAAGAGATTGAAAAAATATTTACGAAGAAAATACTAAAACAAAGCTGGTGTAACAAGTTCTAATTTGGGTCAAAAAGCCTACTAGAGATTAGCAAGGACGCAAATACTGCTATTAAGGAAAAACCCACCAAGAAAATATATAAATTTGTGTACACCTAACATATAGCTTCAAAAAATATAGGTCATTAAATATGAAATGTCCAATTTTGAATCAAAAGTGTAGTTTATTATATGTCAAACAGGAAGCAGTGCAATTAATCAAAGGATGCACCTAAACTATCAACACAGTTTTGCCATCTTAACGGTAGCTTGTTTATGCCAGCAGCAAAGAAGCCTGGAGGGCAAGTGGCAATGAAATCAAGAAAGGCATTTTCCACAGCTTGTTGAGAATTGAGTATTTTTCCTTGCAAGAAGTGGTCCAATCCCTGGAAGAAGTGATAGTCAGTTGGTGCAAGGTCTGGTGAATATGGTGGATGACAGAGAGTTTCCAAGTCCAGCCTCTGTAGTTGAGCAGCATTGTTTGTGCAATATGTGGTCGAGCATTGTGTTGCAAGAGGATTGGCCTGTCTCTGTTGACCAATCTTGGCTGCTTATCACAAGCATCCTCATCATTTCATCCAATTGGTTGCAGTAGACATCCACTGTCATCAATTGACCAGGTTTCATGAAGCTGTAGTGGGTAATACCAGCACTGGACCACCAAAGAGACACCATTAGCCTTTTTGGATGAATATGTGATTGTGGACTGTGTTTTAGCACTTCATCTTTATCCAACCATTGTGCCAAATGCTTGCGATTGTCGAAAAGAATCCATTTTTCATTGCATGTAACAATACAGTGTAGAAATGGTTCGCCTTTATGTCATGACAGCAGAGAAAGGCAAGCTTCAAGATGATTTCTCTTCTGATGCTTGTTCAATTCATGTGGAACCCATCTATCCAGCTTCTTTACCTTGCCAATTTGTTTCAGGTGGTCCGATATGGTTGGAAACATCAAACCTTGCTGCTAATTCATGCATAGGTTGAGATGGGCTCGCTTCCCCTACGGCTTTCAGCTCATCATTATCCACCTTGATCTCAGGTCGCCCCCATGGGTCATTTTCAAGATTAAAATCACCAGAATGGAACTTCTCAAACCACCCATGTACTGTGTGTTCATTAGCCACCTCCTTCCCAAACACTTCGTTGATATTTCAAGCTGTTTGTGCTGCATTCGTTCCACGGCAGAACCCATATTCAAAAATAACACAAATTTTTGACTTATCCATGATTTCACAAAAATTGCTCTAAAAAAAATTTGAAAGATAATCACAAGCCAAAATGTGCATTTGAAACACTGAGGATGTACCTTCACAATAAAAATAAAATAAGAAATGAAAACATGAAATATCAAAGATATCAACTGTCAAACTTAGTACTTAAGGATATAGGACATTTCATACTTAATAACCTAATACATGAAGCAAAACTGATAGAATTACTGTGATGAATTTATAAAAGCACAGTAATTGTAGGGGTTTTTATTATCTTATTAGAAACTGATAAATCAAGAAGATCAAGCATATAAAATATCAAATTTGGGATTACAAATTTTTGCGTATTGTGTTCCTATTCATTTAGTTCATACCTTTTACTTATATACCGTCTTTATTAGATCTGTAATGTGCTAGAGCACGAGTGATAGCAGATATCCTTATCTTATTCTTGATTTTAATTTGAGCACTCCTGAAATATTAGCAGTAAGTATAATGTTTGCTGTAGGTTTTTGATAAATACCTAGTTAGGTTAAGGACGTTGCCTTCTATTTCTAGTTTGCCAAGATTTTTAAAAATAATTAGTAATACATTTATCAATACTTCCCCCCTATGAAATAATCACAAAGTTTTTTTCTTTATATGTTGATTACTAGGTTATTTTTTGGTTTCAAATCATTACCATAATTCTGGAATAACACGTACTTGATCATTTTGCAATATTATGTTAATATGCTATTGATTTGTGTTCGCTAAAGTTATGTTTAGGTTTTTTTAATGTAGATTGTAAGGCGAAATTGGTCTAAAATTTTGTCATGAATTGTACTGTGCTTGTCCAATTCTGACTTCAAGTTTAGAGTAATCTCATAAAATTAGTTGAGTTTCTCTCCTTTTCTGTTTCATGAAACAATTTACATATAAAAGGAACTACCTTTACCTTAAACATTTCATAAAGTTATACTGTGAACCGTTGGTCTAATATTTTTGTTGAAAGGAAATATGACTGATAATTCAATTTGGTATATAGTCATCAGTTTAAGTTTTCTGTTTTGAATGAAATATCCATTTAATCCAAGTTTTCAAATTCATTGTTATTAAATGGTTCATAATTTTCACTTGTGATTTTTAAAGTCTCCATCTGTAGTTTTCATGCTCTTTTCTTTTATTTTCTGATATGCAATTTAAGCTTTAGCCCTTTTCAATTTAAAAAAAACCACCCATAAAACAAAAATTGAGAGGATCAACAAAAGAACTAATCAATACAGTCAGCTCTCTGTATCTTCTGTATCCACGGGTTCCACATCCACAGATTCAACCAACTGTGGATCAAAAATATTTGGGAAAAAGATAACAACACAACAATAAAAAATAATAAAAATTTTAAATACCACATAACAATGATTTACACAGCCTTTAGGTATTATGTTAGGTATTATTATGTTAGGTATTATGAGTAATCTTGGGACGATTTAAAGTACACAGGAGGATGTGCCTGGGTTATATGCAAATACTGTGTAAGGGACTTGAGCATCTGAGGATCTTGGTACCCTCTGGAGTCCTAGAACCAATCCCCCTCAGATACTGAGGAATGACTGTATGTGGTTATCTGATAAAACTAATAAAGCAAACATTCCTCTGTTTAAATCCAGACAAGAAATGAAACACAAATAGTATTTAGATATAATTTAAGGTCCCTTCCAATTCTAAAATTCTATGATTTTACAATTGTGGATTATCAAGTTTCTTTGCCTCTTTGTCATCCCACATGGTTGCTAAACTCTACATAAGCCAGGGAAGGGAGAAGGTCTCTGTGTCTTACTTACCTGGTGTGCTCATTAGCCGATCCGCTGAGAGGAGATAAACAGCCTAATTGTTTGACTCTAATCTAGTCATTGCTCACACAAGGCAGCGCCCTAATGTGCCCCTACTGAACACCTGCAATGTGACAGGGACTGTGCTGTGTGAGATCAGAGAGTCCAGAGGTGAAAAAAGATACACACCTTACCATCAAATATCGTAACATCCAGGATAGACAGATATAAAGTAGTTACACAAACAATGACGATGATGAAGAGTACTATGCAAGAGAAGGGTAGGTGCCGCAACAAGTGACTGACGGAGCCTGGGAAGATGAAGTGACATGGTGGCTGAGGCCAGAACTGGGGTGAGGAGGGCGGGAAATGGTATGTGGAAGGAGTAGCTTAGTGTGTTCAAGACACCCAGTAAGCTGGGCTGACCTGAGCTGGGAGAACATTGGAAAGAGGAATTGGGGGCTTTATCCTAGGAGCACTGGGAAGCCACTGGATGGGTTCGAGCACCACCACTGGTTAAGCACTGGAAATCTTGCATTTCAGTAACGGTGGATCTGTAGTTATTTTTTCAAAACAAAATTATATTTCTCCCACTCAAGAAAGCAAGGGCCACTGGTAGGTACCCCAGATCTGATACCTAACCAGTTAGTGGAGTAAATGCTCTCTTTAGTTAAGCCATGACTTTAAACTTATTACATTTGTTAGCCTGAAGTAGGTTTGCAATATAATACATTGTCTGGGTTTTTCTTTTTAACTCCATGGCTTTTAAAAATGTATTTATTATAATGTATATTTTGAAAATGTCTTGGGGGGATGTATTCTGGCTGACTGCATTATTATCACGTGGACTATTGTCCATGAACTGCAGACACAGAGGCTCGGTTAGGGCACCTTCTCCCGTTTGTCTGTCACCTTGCCTCATCAGAGCTCACAAAGTGTGGTATGTCAGCTTGGGTTAATCGAAGAGGGGATTTCATGCTAATTCTTGGCAACCCCAGTCTCTTATCTAATCTCTCTAAATTTCTGTGTTCCTCAGGGGACAAAAAGAAGAACAACCTGTATAACCACCAAACTTCTATCATCTTCTGTTGTTACATTAACCCGCGGGTTATTTATCATGGCATTGTGACTTTGTTGTAGGAGAGAAAACACAGGATGTTTTTCAGGAGCTGAGATATTTTGTCAAGAGCACCTAGATGGTAGCTTTATCGTGTTTGTTTGAAATGTGTGCTCTAAGCTGATGTATTTGTTTGACAACTTTATTGATATTTCAAGTTGAATAATCATTTATCTTTGAGTATTTAGTTCTTCAGAGATTTTGCCATTTAAAAGTTTTATACTTTTTCTGATCAATGGTTCACCAGAGGTTTATAGTGATATCGGGCTTGGCATAAATCAATTTGTAAATTTGCCCTTCTAAAAAATTTATGGCTTTATTAGATATCCCCTTAGGATTTCACAGTTATATAATGAAATATTTTTTTTATGGTAGTAATTTATAGATCAAAACATACATCTGTATATTTGTGTGTGTATATATGTATATATATGGGGAGATTTATTTATATATATTATATATATGTGAAAACCATAAACAAATGCAGGAATTTCTAAATATATCTAATTTTAAATGTCTATCCAATATAATGGTGAATCACTGAGCTAATAAACTGGAAAAATGGAATAAAGTGGGAGAAGTGACTACATTTGTGTTTATCACATTCTTAGAGTCATAACTTGAAAAATAACTCCCTAAATGACTACTTATCAGTCATTTATTTAATAATTAGAAATACTAACAAATAATGATATTACTAGTTGAAATATCAAATTTGATAGGCTCTTACTTATTTCTCTACTAAAATGGCTTCCTGAAAGTATCACAAGAAGTTAATGAATTGCATGTTAATTAAATTTGAACTTTTCTAGTATTCAGACGGAAAAAACTGAAATATATATTCAAGTCGCTTTACACTAAATTGACCACTAATGGTGATAAAATTTAATATATGGTAATGTTACACTGAAAGTGGTAAGAATCTGTTATATTCATTATGGAATTTGCTAATTTTGAATATTGATTTATCTTTTAAGTTCATTTTGTTCCTGAAAATTCAAATGCTAAAATAATATTTTATCAGCATTTCCTAATTAGCCAAGTGAAACTTCCTGTGAAAAATTTAAATATTCTCATTCAACTAACAAGTCCATCTATCTTTTCTTCTCTTGTTTTGTTAGCCTCTTAGCAAATATCCTGCTGTGATAAATGACATTTCATTCTGGCTGCCCTCTGAGAATTATGCAGAGAATGATTTCTACGACTTAGTCCGGACAATAGGAGGAGACCTGGTGGAAAAGGTTGATCTTATAGACAAGTTTGAACACCCAAAGTAAGTGAAAAGTTTTCCAGTTTTATCCTTTCCTGTCTCTGTGTGACAAATGTCATACGGAAGCATATGATAAAATTTTGCTGAAACCCAATCCGTCTGAGACAAAATGTCTTCTGAATTTGTAGTGAATGTGCAGCTTATCAAAAACTGTTTTTTATCAGTCCTCTCTAAAAATCTTTCTATTAATAAAATGCATTTTCAATCTTTCCTGCCTTAGTAAAGAATGTATATGAAACAAATGTTTTAAAGATCTTGAAGTTTTCCAGTATTGTTTGTCGAAGTGCTCTCTTACCGTATCATGTGATCTTCCAGGTGCGGTGGAGGTAAGGTAGAGTGGTTCGTGGAATAAACACTGTTGTGTTCATCTCTCAGTGTGTATTTGTTAGGCACTTACCACACGGCAAGACCTCTATTATTGGGACCTAGAATTAAGTATGTTCCAAATGGACTTGGCTCTCTGCTTTCTTGGAGTTTACAATCTTGTGGGAAAGGCAGATATTAAATGCATAATTACACAAGTTTGCAGTGAGGATTATGAGGGAAAAACGCATTGGGTGTAATTAAAGAACTGACTTCAGTTGCGGAGTCGGAGCAGGCCGCTTGGCGCCGTGTAAGCTGACAGCAGAAGTGGATGGGTGAGAAGGAAGGGCAAGGAGCATCCCAGAGAGCACAGGCGGTGCCGGGGGAGACAGCAAGAACACGGTGGCTCAAGGAACCAGGCGGAGGGGTTGAGGTGATGATCGTTGGGTAGAAGTGTGTTTACAGGCTGAGGCAAGGCCAGAACTTGCATTCTGAGACTTGGAATTTTATTCAGACTGCAGTTGGGAGCTACAGAAGGTTAGGAGCAGAGAGATGAGTGACATGATCTAATTTATGTTTCTGACTTGTCACCTATAAATGGTCTCCTTTGACTCCCAGCTGTTAGAGAAGGTGCAGTCACCAAACCTTGTATAACTCACACCTTCGTTCTCCCTTCCCCTCCTGGTTGTCAGGGCATATGGCTTCCACATTCAAATCTCCACCATTTTCCTTCTTTATTTTTTAAAGTCTTTCTTCTTTCGATAAAGATGTTCAGTGCTCACTGCCAGTTCTTTTGCCTCAGTTTCCCCAGGCATCTGGATGACTGAAGTTCATTCTCTAGAAGGAGAATGCTCAAGGACTGGTGGAAGCAATATTCCTGGAGCATGTTCCAAACTGTTTATCTGTTTATACTCAAATGGCAACTAGGTTGGATGTGGCTTGCCCTTTCTTTTATTGAGGATCTTAGTGTGGCTCCAAATCCTCTGGAGTTTAATTTGGTATAAAGAAATCTGATGCCAGGCTTGCTTGATCTTTTTGCTTGTTGTCCTAAAGGATTCTCTCTTTATCTTTTTTCTTTTTTTGAGACAGAGTCTCGCTTTGTTGCCCTGTGTAGAGTGCAATGGCATCATCATAGCTCACAGCAACCTCAAACTTCTGGGCTCAAGCGATCCTCCTGCCTCAGCCTCCAGATTAGCTGGGACTACAGGCATGTGCCACTATGCCCGGATAATTTTTCTGTTTTTTTTTTTTTTTTAGTAGAGATGGGGTCTCACTCTTGCTCAGACTGATCTCAAACTCTTGAGCTCAAACAATCCTCCCACCTTGGTCTCGCAGAGTGCTGGGATTACAGATGTGAGCCTGGCATCCGGCCTTTTTACCTTTAAAGTTTAATAACCTTATCAGGACCCACCTCCTGTTAACCTGTTCTCCCTGGTGTATGTCGTTGTATCCCACAGGTCAGATTTGACTGCTTTTATTTTAGGAAAGTTTTCTTGAATTATGTCTTTAGGGATTTGTTCTGACCCATCATTCTGTTCTGTTTTGTTCTTCAGGGATCCCAGTTATGCATGAGTAGGCTCTCCTTTGTCTGACTTCTGTACCTATTATTTTTCTCTCTAATATTTTAAAACTCTTTATTTCCACTTCAATTGGTATGCTCTGCTCTTGTTGTCTTCTCTGTCTCTTACTGTGTTTTCTGCTCTTTCTTTTCCCTGGTGCACGTTCCGTCTCCATCTGCGGTTACTTTGTTTTTCACCCTTTTCTGAGCTCTGCAAGCTCGCATTTTAGCTCCTCCTGTGTTCTTGCCGTCTCTTCTAAGTTATTTCTGCTTTGTGAACTTCCTTTGTGGAGAAATTGCTTCACTTAGTTTTTAAAATTCATTGTAAAATATTTAGCCAGAAATTTCATATGTTCCAGTGGCAACATTTTTCTGTGACTTTTCTGTTTATAAGTTTTTCTGCCATTTTCCTCGTTTTTTTCCCTTAACTCATTTTTAATAGCTCTATCAATGGTGTACATATGATTGCCTTTTGTTGCTCATGTTTGAATGGGTCGGGTTTCCCGAACCAACTATTTGCGCGAGATTGGGGGTGAGGTCGGGTTGGCACAGCAGGGAGGGACTGGGGCAGCCATTCAGGCTTTTCGCACCGTTTAAGGCTTTTTCTCCACTGCCAGGAAACCAGCTCTTTCTTTAAATATGATTCATCTCTTTGATTCTCTGTATAGGTCTGCCTCCCACCCCAAATCTAAACTTGTTAGAAACAGAAAATTCTACCTATGCTTACCCCAGTATCAACACTTGATAGGAACTTTGCACTTATAACCCTTAGCTCTGAATAAAAACGTATTTTTGTTGGAGTTCTCTGAAACATGCCACTCTGTATTTCTTTTCTTCACTTTCTCCCATTTGGCTTCTACTTGATTTCAGCTGCTGTTGGCAGTCTTTAAATATATTTTGGAGCTTACAGATGACATCTATCTCCTGACTTTATGGAAAGTAGAATATATGGGGTAGCTTGGATCCTCGATGCTATGGGGTGCCAATTCAGCCCTGGACTTTTATGTGAGAGAGAAATTTCCAGAGTTTCCACATTAATACCAAAAGTCTGGTTATTTATTTCTGAAAAGGAGGAAAAATATTGGAACAAGACTGATTGCTAAGTACTGACTGATATGCCAAAGGCATATGACTTGTAATTTTTTCCCATTCTTTTTTAATACAAGTTGAGTATCCCTTATCCAAAATATTTGGGACCAGAAGTGTTTCAGATTTGGATTTTTTTGGATTTTGGAATATTTGAATATACATAATGAGATATCTGGGGACAGGACCCAAGTATAAACATGAAATTTATTTATGTTTCATATATCTCCTTATACAAATAGCCTGAATGTAATTTCATATAATATTCTTAATAGTTTTGTGCATGAAATGAAGTTTGTGTGCATTGAAACATCAGAAAGCAAAGTTGTCATGTCAGTGCTCAGAAAGTTTCGGATTTTGGAGCATTTCAGATTTTGGATTTTCAGATTAGGGATGGTCAACCCTGCAGAAAACTCTCTGGAATCAAGGATTCAGAATTTTGTTCTGAATTTTTGACTTCACATTCTCTTGCTCTCTGATATGGCCTTAGCTCCACCCCTGCCTCTCCCACCATTGAGCAGCCTTTTGTGTTGGAGATTCTCAGAACCTATAGGGTTACAGAGAGGCTAAAAACCTAGATAAAAACCTGGGAAGCTGAGAGAGATTTCTGCTGTGCTGGATGTGAGGAGAGATGTGGCTCAGTGTAAGTGGTAAATATTGACTCTTTCTGACTCGTAGTGATCAAGGTAAATGCTGAGTGGACATGGCAATTGGAGAGATTCGCAGTGAGAGTAGAGTAGCGTCTGGGTCCTGTGAACCCAGGGCAGATCTGGCAACAGGCAGTTCATTAAAAGAAAAATCACTGGATTTTATTAGAAATACTCAACCAAAAACAGTTCTCACTGGCACTGATCTCACCATCTCTTAAGTAAATATTGTACAGATATTTAAAGATTATCATTTTGGAGCTATGCCAAATAATTAGCCTGCCCAAGGCATGTGCCCCTCTTAATAAGGGGCTTGGTGATTGAGTAAGGTTCCTTCGGCAGAGATTGCTAATTATCTCTCAATATCCAACCCCCTTCCCATTTTTGTGATAATATAACCCTGATTTTTTAGCTAAGCAACTTTCTACCCAGCTAAATGTCTCACTTGGAGCTTCCGCTATTCCTAGCCTACTACAGCTAGCTGGCCAAGTTTGGCCCATAATTTATAAGTAGAAGTGTTTAGTGGTGTTTCTAGAAGTTTCTTTAAAAGTTGAGTTGAGGCTATTCTTTTTCCTTCCTGCTACTTGTTTGTGAATGTGATGGCTGGTACTCTGGCAGCCCCTTTGGACCATGCTGTGACCTTGGCAATGGAAGCTGTCTGGAGTGGAGCAGCAGCGTAGAAGTAGCCTGTGTTCCTGATTCTGTGGAGTACCAGTTCAGCCTTGTCATTAACAGCCGAAGCTAAACCTAGCTATTGTGCCCCTGAGAAACAGACTTGAGGAAAAAAACACGTTATTTAGTAAAGCTGGCTTACTGTGCAATGATTCTCAATAATTATCTAGGGCAGGGGTTGGCCAGATTGTGAATATTTTTGACTTTGTGGTCATATGCTCTCTTTCACAGCTACTCAGCTTTGCAGTTGCAAAAGCAGGAACAAAATGTAAATGAATGAGCCTAGCTATGTTCCAATAAAACTTTAATTACAAAATCAGGTGGAAGACTGAATTTGGCCCTTGTGCTATAGTTTGCTAACCCCTGATATAGGGGAGAGAGAT
Organism: Avahi laniger; assembly: GCA_963575035.1. Classification (NCBI taxonomy): domain Eukaryota; kingdom Metazoa; phylum Chordata; class Mammalia; order Primates; family Indriidae; genus Avahi; species Avahi laniger. Next base: position 62,624 of record CAUYSK010015274.1, on the reverse strand, counting down.
ACGTGGCATGTTTTAAAGACCCGGCTCACGGACTCTAAAACCTCCCCAGGAGCTCCTCCTTCCTTCTCCCCAAGTCCCTGACTTGGGTGGTAGGAAGTGAATGGTCTCTTGACCTCGAATCTTGACCGCAAGATTCATTTCATTCTCTAAACACGTAAGTGAAATATTGCCAGATAGTGCCAAAGAGCTCTGAGCCTTTCTTCGCCTAACATCAAAGCACGGCTCATTGTGAGATGTGCTAGGACTGAGTGGAAGACAAAGGACACTCTGAAGTAAACAAGTACTTGAACACGTTGTTATTTTGTAGCAAGAACAGATCCCAAATGTTTCAGGGAGACATAAACTGTTGAATATGAACCTAATTTCCTAATATTAGACAAATGGAGAAATTTTTTTCTTGATTACCAGTAACAGTTCGTGCCCTGAAGGAGCATAGATGTTCAGGTTAGAAGAAGATGGCATTCTGTTCCAGCTAGTCATTTAGAACCTTCTCCCAGAGGATCTTTACCACTTAATGTGCAGAAGGGTTCTTGTGGTTCAAAAACATACAATGTTAACAAGAAATATAACAGTGATTACCTCTGGGGAGGGGAGTCAGATCATTGTGCATCCTTTGGTACCTTTGCAATATTGTGCTACATTCACGTCCTGACTGATGAGAAAGCTTAAGGAGAATCATGTGTGTTGGCATGTGAACCCGAGAGCCCTTCAACACATTTGTGAATACCCTGATCATCTTTGGTCTCTCAGTTCATGCAACTTAAGGAATTATGGTAGAGTGTTCATTTTCTTCTATTTCACAATTGCTCAAAATATTTTTTAGCCCAGAGCATGAGAGGAGCATGGGAAAGCTTGACCATTGTCTTCAGTGTGGACACTGCATTTGGAGACGCCAGCCAATTGTTTACGGATTGTAGAGATGGACTATAAAATGAAGTGGACCTAAATAGGACGGATTTGGTTTGGATTTAAGACAGACCTTGTGAGAGTTAGAATTGGGGCATTAAGAAAAAGGATTTGATTTGACTACAAGAAGGAGGTGATGGTGGAAAATGTCTCAGGTGTCTGCAGCAGAGGCTAGCTGGTGAGGGTGGGTCCACTGATGCCCCCAAATCAGTTCTGTTCACAGGCTCCCTCCTTGTTCCTGGGGTTGCTGCTTACCTGCCCCGTCCTGTTCACACAGTCATAGAAAGGGTTTCTTTAATCCGTGAACTGGCAGTCAGAGCTGGGATGCTAGAGGCGAGCACCCTGAACTACAGGTCACTAAAGGCGAATCTCAGCTCTCCTCATCCCTACCTGATCTTCCTAATAGTTATATTCCCTTTTGCAACTTACAGTTACTAAAGATTTGGCATCAGTGGGTGTACCAAAACACTTGTCACAGTGTTGAACAGAATTCTCAAGAGGTCACCATGAGAGGCAACTGCTCAGTGTGACCCACCTGGCTTCCAAATGGATGTGAATCTTGGACACTGACCCAGTCACAGCTCTCCACTGCGTGGTGCCGGGAGCAGCATTTGATAGGACAGTTCACGTGAATCCTCCTTTCTTCCTCCTTGCCTCCAGTCTCCCTCCCTTCTTTCTTTTTTCATTGGTTCATTTGTTCTTGCTTTGTCCAATTGCAGCCAATATAAATAGCAGTGAGATTCACCCATATCCTTTAATGGAGAACGTCTTATGCTTCTTACGACAAATGTCTCCTAAAATTGTGCTTGATTTTTGCATTATGACCAGTGGGGAGAAGGGACGGAAGGGTCATGGGGAATGTGTTCTAGTGGGGTTTCTTGTAGTCCCAAGGAACAGGTTTAAATTAAGTTCACTCTTCCATGGTGTGTCCACCTATGGCTGCCACTCTATTCCGTTTTATTTTCTCACACTCTCTCTCACTCCACCCTCCCCCTGTGTAGCTTCCACTCTTCCTTACCTTGCACACAGTCAGAACCTCATCCAGCTCCTGAGTCCACATGACCTTCAGTTTCCAGCAATCAGCACCAACTCCAAGTCTTGCCTGATCCTGACGTTCTCAACAAAGGAATCTGACCCAGCTCAGCTCTTCCTGCCAGATCAGAGGCCATTAGGCAGCCAGCGGTGGGCCCACTTGAGTCAGATGCCTGCCATTGGTCTAATTAGCCACGTAGGTCGGGTGGATGGGCCAGTAGTTTTACTACTCATCCAGATCCTTCTTTTTTCCTCTTTAACCTGAACTAAGTAGGTTCTAATTCGGGCACTACCATTTTTAAACTTCCTTGAACTTCACACAGGGAGGCATGCCATAGATACATTTACCAACTGATTCTTGAGCTCCTGTGTTATGGGAAACATCGGGCTAATTGCTGTGGGAGCACAAGGGTGTTCAGGCAAGATCCCAGTTTTTATGGAGCTCATAACATGCAAAAAGTGAAGTAGCAATAAAAAGCATTAGGTGACAATGAGCTTGGTTAAGCCTAATGAGTGACCTGCACAGTTTCTTATGCATAATTCACGCCCAGGAAACTTTCATTGAGTGAAATGAGAGGTACATACCTAGGGCTATAGATTCGAAGGGGAGAGGCCTGAGAAGGTTTGCCAAGGAGACAGGAGAGCCAGCTCTGTAGGTTTGTCTTTCTTCTGCTACCTGCGAATGAGATGTACACAATCCTGAGTTTAGTTAATGTGAGTAAGCTTTAGTATTAATAGAAACCCTCAGTTTCCACAAAGTGTTGCCAAGACAGACTCACTTACAGTGGGCACTTTAAGACAAAGGGGATTTACTTAAGGCTACACCTGAATCAGATCGTGAAAGCTCTGAGGAACCGAGGCAGGTCTAAGGGCCAGGGTCCCTCTGCATCCAGGTGCCTCTGGCTCTGTCCCTCTCCTTCCTTCCCCTGGCCTGCAGTATCCTCCACCTCCCCACCCATATGCGCACATTAACTTCTCTACCTCTTTCTGCATTGCCTACAGCCTCTTCTGGCCAGTCTTTTCCATTTTTTTGGTACAAATTCCGGAAGGAACTAGCCTAATTGAGCTAACTACCATCACGCATTTTGGGCAAAATCTTTTGCTGCCTCCCAGGGTTCCAAGCAGGATGGACCACCGCTAGGTTAAAAATTCATTGTTGGGCCAGGCACAGTGACTTATGCCTGTAATCCCAGCACTGTGGGAGGCTGAGGTAGAAAGAGCGCTTCAGGCCTGGAGTTTGAGACCAGCCTGAGCAATCCCCCCAGCCCCTGCCTCGGCCTCCCAGAGTACTAGGATTACAGGCATCAGCCACCACGCCCGGCCCTATATTTTTATTTTTAATAAAAATCTGTTAATAAAAATCATCTTTTATATTTTAAATGAACACATTGAAAATACCAAAGAATGAAATAGGTTTCAGTGAAATTATCCTTCTAGATTGACTGGCACAGAACATAGCCATAAGGGCTAAATTGGTGGCTACTGTGCTCATGATATAATTCTAACTTCCCCCGCCTAATTGGCACCACTACCACATGAGGCTGGTTGGCAAGAGTTTATGGGGGTCAAATACGCCAGTCTGTTACCAGCTTTTGACAGGGATGCACTGTGTTTCTGTTTGAAGTGGAATTTGTGAATAGTTGCACAGACAGTATTTTTTAATGCTGTCTGCTTTAACAGCCCATCATGTCAAAGAAGACCAAGAGAACGCTGAAGGAAGAAAACAGATGTTTAATGAGGATTGGGAATGCAATATTATCTTGTTTCTGCTAAAGATAAGAGGATTTGCTTGCTTTGTGATTGCAATATCAACATTAAGAAATTCAATGCTCATCAGCGTTATAACACTCATAAGGACCACAAATATTTTATATTAGAGGGAGAGGTGCAGAAGGTTGTATTGCAGAAATTAAAAAATGAAAAGCAAAAACAAAGACAATTCTTTTAAGCAGCAATAAGACCTGGAAATAATGCCACGGAAGCAACTTATAAAGTAGCTTATATACTTGGGAAAAAAGGGAAGCCAATCAGTGGTGTAGAAATCGTGAAAGAACGCATTGTTCAAGCTGTAGGATGCTTAGACCCTGATAATGTTTCAGAGTACAAATAACTATCTTTTTCAAGAACCGTAACTGATTGGCAGCATGAATTAGCGTCCAATTTACCAGAACAACTTTATGCAATACTTCAAAAGGAAAATATGCATTATTCAGTTGCTGTGGATGAACCAGCTGATCCTACTGACTTGGAACAGGCTTTATACTTCACTCGGGTCATAACAGAAGATTTTCTTTGCCATGAAGAGTTACTGGCTTTGGGCACTCTTGGGAGTAGAGCACGAGGAGTAGATATCTTCAACAACTTTCAAGATAAATGTTGTGAAGTTGGACTGAATTTGGTAAATTTAGTGAGTATATGTACAGACAGTGCACCTTCCATGGCAGGAAAACATGAAGCGTTTAAAAAAAGTATTAACAATCCAGATGCTCTCATTTCTTTTCATTGTAACTTACATCAGCAAAATCTCTGTGCTAAGGCTGCTTACTAGTTTAAGTGACACTTTGCAACAAGTAATAAGTATTGTTATCTATATTTATGCAAATGCAACATGGCATCATCAGTTTCAGTAGCATGCTAAAGTTAAACAATGTAGTATTCAGTGTGGATCTGCTGTATCATTCTAAAGTATGTTGGCTATTGCAGGGACAGGTATTGACCAAAATTTTATCTCTGCAAGAACAGATAGTTAAATTTTATGAAGAACAGAATCAGTAATGTGAATTATTGAAAGAAGATTTCTATAGGAATTCAGCATTTCTGTGTGATATCATGTCAAATCAAAATGACCGGAGTATTTGTTTGCAAGGTAAAAATTAAGTCTATATATGATATATGGCAAAAAAAAAATCTAAGCATTTCCAAAAAAAGCTATCTTTTTTCAAAATGCTTTTTCTTCAAAAGGAAATTACAGATGAACATTTTCCCCAGTTAGCAAAAGTCATTGATGAGCAGGATGATATATGTGAATCATTTGAAGAACATGCAGCTGTTATAGACCTATTAATTGGAGAATACAATGAAAGATTCACTGACTTTGAGAAACATGACATCACACTCAAATTAGCATTTCAACCTCACCTAGTTGATATCACCAAGGCACCTAAAGAACTATAAATAGAATTGATTGAGCTCTTAGTAGATGACGTTTTAAAGTCATTGTTTGATATTAAGAAAGATCCAATTGAAATATGTAAAAATGCAGTAGAATACCCATTACTTTGGCCACATGCCCAAAAAATGCTTTCTTGCTTTTCAACCACTTATTACTATGAATCTACATTCTCCTACCTAACCTAAATCAAGATGCCCTTAAGATCACAAATGACTGATACCCATCTAGAGGATCAGCTAACAGTGTGGACCTCCGTGCTACAACCAAACAGTCAAGTGCTTTTCAACAAAAAGCAGACACAACAAAGTCATGAAAAGGTTAGTTAACTTCAAAATTAATGAATAGTTTTTATTTTTTGAAATTATTAAATACATAGTAGATTTTTTACAAAATAATGTACATTTATAAGTATATCTAATTGAGGTTGCTTAAATGTGGCCTTATTTGATTATAGCTACATTAATGTGGCCTTCCAACATGAAAAGATTCCCCACTCTTGGTATAACCCGTCACTGCTAGACTGCAAACCATTACAGCATGTTACTGTAGCAAATACTGTAGACAATTGTAACACAATGTTGTTGTATATCCAAATATATCCAAATGTAGTATGTGATACACTACCATACAACTGGTAGCACAGAAGGTTTGTTTACACCAGCCCCATCACCACAAACATGTGAATAACGTGTTATGTCATGACATTACGGTGACTATGATGTCATTCCCCGACTGGAATTCTTCAGCTGCATTATAATCTGTTACCATTGTCACATATGCAGTCTATTGTCAACGGAAACATTGTTATGTGGCACATGATTGCATTTTACAAGATGAGCCTTATTTGTGTTATGTTTTTCAGGAATGAAAGAACACCCCACAATAATTTTTGGATTCTGTGTTTGACAAATATGGCCGCTTTTCTTTGCCTCCACTCCCCCACCCCCAAAGGAAAATGAGAAGACAAGGAGAGAGGAAACTAGTAGTGAAAATTAAGCAAGTGGAATATTTGAACAAGAAAGAACAGCTGTGGTCTAGACATTTACATAGAATTTTACTAGAATAATCGCTTATCCCAGCATTCATTAAATATGGTAATTCCTCCTAGCAGATCATCTATCCAGCAATGTACAGGGTATGCAATTCAATTTCCACAGTGACGATGGAATCTCTATTATAGCAATTGCCTCGTTGCATTGTATTTATATGTCTTTTCTTCATTGCACTGTGAATTTCTGTCAAGTAGTGGGTCTTTAGCTTTCTACCGTATTTGGGATATAGAGCATAGTAAGTAATCAGTACATATTTTTGATGAATGAATGATAAAGAAATTCTAGGAACAACATATGTTGTGTGATTTTTTTTCCTCAGGATGTAACTGATCTAACTTACTACACAGGCCAAGAACTTACCTCAACTGGCAACATTATCCAGTTGGGTGACTAGAACTCTTTAGTGTCAATCATGATGATTTCTTAAAAGGGAGAAACAGTAGAGAGAGGAATACTCCTTTGAAATGGAACTTGAGGATGCTATAAGTTGGGTTCTGAGCAAACTTCGGGTTTAATAATAATTTGGTTCAGACCAAATGTTCAGATAGGGAAAAGAATAGAAAGGAAAAAAAGAAAAGTGCTTCTAACAAGGCTGGTCATATCCTATTCAAAGGACGGTTTAAAACTCTGAGTTTCCAGGATCAGAAAACTGTAGGAAGTAGGCAGATTATTCATGGTCACCTGGGAAACCTTCTTCTGATTGGAAGAAGGGAAGTCACAGGGTTGAATATAAATTCAGGGAGTCAAGTTATAATATGTTTGTGTGTGAGTTTGTCACAGATGAAGAGCAAGGACAAATTCTGAAGGAAAGTAACGTGCGAGGAAGAGCAGGGAAGGCAGAGAAGCTGCGTCTCTTGCACGTGGAGTTTCCAAACCACTATGTACCTAAGCCATCCTGTGTAGAGTAACGGCAGTGGTGGGCCCCTGACATGGGCTATCAGCATCCTTTTCTAGAAGCAGCTTCTTCCCCCACACACGTGGCTGATAGGGGAGCCTCCATGCTGGCAGAACTTCACGCCTGTGGCCCAGTTGATTAATCCAAGGATGGGCACCTAGCAAAGCTTGGCAAGTAAGGCCTCTTCTCTGTAATGTTTGATGGCAAACCCAAGACGGCTTGGGTTAAGTGGCTGAAGCTGTGAGTATGTGGGCGCCGTCTCTGTTTCCCACCATGTGTCCCATCACGGGGACATTGCGGTGAGCAGAGGGAGAGAGGAGGAAGCTGCACACAGAGATGAGAGCTGGAGACGAAGTGCTGGCATGTATCTAGGTCCCTGGTTCCCTTGTGTTCTGGGGCCCACCTGCACCCTGCCCTTCCCAGGGCTCAGTTGTCCAGTCCTTCCTCAGATTCTATAAGCCAATGTTGTTTAAGCTGGTTTGATGTGAGTTTCCGTCGCTTAAGTCCAACTGAGTTCTAACACACATGTAATTGCTGGCTTTGCCACTGAACGAGGGCAGGCGGGAAGAGGTGGCAGGCTGAAGTGATCAGCTTCCTTGTGACAACGCTGGAGCACCGCAGGGATGGGGCTGAGGCTGGCCCTGGGGTGCTGAACGTTATTCGGTATGCATTAAAAATGGTTCCTTTCCTTACAGCTAGGAGAGCTACAGGTCAGTGCTGTGGCAGGCCGTGATTCATTCATTCCAGGGAACATGTACTGAATGCTCACCATGGTGAGGCACTGCGCTGTCTGTGACATTTGTGGTCAGCAGATAGAAAAATGATTTTTGGAGAATGAGTGCTTGTCCTCAAGGAGCTCACAGTCTGATAAGGGACATATCCTGTAGATATTTGTAATCCATTGTGAAAAAATGTCTTGAAAGAGAAATGCACCATCATGATTTCAAAGAGAGGTAGCACCTTACTTTGCCTTAAATACTCAAGAAATGTTTACAGATCATGGTTCAGCGGAATCCTGAAAGACATTTAAAGGATAGAATAAGACAGCTGAAAGCTCTCCTATAGGCCCTGAGAAGGAGGAATTATGCAGATGTGATGATTAGAGATCAGAGTTCCCCAGCAGTGGGGTGGCCCACTTAAGACAGCCTCATTAAATTCACTTCATAAAGTGGAGCCAATGTATCTAACTTAAGAAAGGATATGGCATGCAAATTAAGACCTGAAAATATGAATGGAATCTGAAGGATGCTTTGATCAGCATTTCTTAAAATGGCACATAGAGGAAAAAGGCTCCTTAAAGTTGCATATACTTACCTTCAGTTTTTTGCACAGGAGAATCTTTTCACCTGCTGCGTGGAGTTGCCTCCTCCTAAGAATGAATCCACTTCCTGGCAACCAAAGTGCAGTATAATACAAAGTACGTACAATTTTGAAATTAGACCTGACCTCCACTTACCTCTCAAACCAAAAACAGCCTCCCCGAAATGAGAGAAGGAAAGCTAGGAAAGGAAGGTGTGAGGGACATATTGCAGGAAAAACAGAGAAGAGTTGATTATATTTAGAATTTTTTTTTCATAACCCAGATTGAATCAATGAATACTTGTGCATTGAACATCTTAGTGTTGGAATTTCTACTGCAAGAGAATCTATTTAAATATGAGTCCTGAGTAATGTTATATCATGTCTGATATGGGACTGCGTCTGGCGATATTAAACAGATCAAATTCTTGAGAAGACTGATCTGAATAGAAGCTATTCTTGGCATAGTTTAAGTAAAGGAGATCAATATAGATATTCAAGATGGAAAAATCCTAATAGTTAATAGAAAACCAAAATTCAAGGTCCCTCTAACCTTCAAAGCAGAGCTATTTCAAGTGCTTCTCAAGAAAAAAACGCCTCAGAGATTTTAGTCCGGGTCCCCCAAGGCAGTACCTGCTCCGCCGCATCCTTTCTGCCAGGAGGCTTCCTCCCCCCTGGAAACCTAAGGTCTGGGCTTCCGCTCTGCCCCGCAGGCAGCTTTGCTTGTCCACGCCTGTACCGAGTGGAGGTCAGAAGTTGGAGCCTATAATCTATGACTAGATTTGCATCTTTATATGTTGTAATTGCACTAACTACTTTAAATAATGCTTTTACTTAGCGTTCATGCTTTTTCTAATAAAAGGACTTTTTATTCCAATTGAAGCTGTAATGTAAAAATGGCAAGGCAGTTATTATACTCATAATTGCAAATATGTTTAATTAAAATTACAGTCAACCTTTCTGACACACTTTTAAGCAACTGTGAAAAATAGCTATTATGATCTGTTGGTATGCTTCCTTGAGTGGCTAATGATTTTAGTTAGATGATGGTTTTTATAGTTCTTTTTTAAGAGTAAATATGAAAATTAAAGTTAGAGCAAAACAATCTGTAATTCCAAAACGTTATCAGTTGGGCCTTTGCATTATGTTTTTAAAACCAGTTTCTACCCCACCCCCCAATAAAAATAAAGAAACTGTACCTGTTAAAATATCACACGGGTGTACTCTGTGGAAAACACATCCAAACAACTCACAGCGGTGTCAGGTGGAGAGCTCCTTCCCAGGCAGGACTCGCTGCACTGTGCTCCCCTCTGAGCCAGAGCCTCGGGTTCAAGGTGTGCCAAAGTCTGTTGCACAGTGTTCTCCTTTCAGATACTGTCGCTATAGAAGGGCCACTCCAAACTTTTTAATTTTTTTATTTTTTGGTTCTTTTTTCTTTATTTTAAATAAGGTGAAAGTCACATGACATAAAATTAACCATTTTTAAGTGAGCAATTCAGTGGTATTTAGTACATTCACAGTATTGTGCAACTACCACCGCTATCCAGTTAAACATTTTCATTACCCCAGAGAAACCGCATACCCATTAAGCAGTTCCCTCCTTTCCTCCCTCCTTCCCTCCCCCACTCACCCTCCCCGCTTGCTGTCTTTCTTGCCATCCTAATGAGTATGAAGTGGTATCTCACTGTGGCTTTGATTTGCATTTCCCTAGTGACTAAACGATGTTGAGCATCTTTTCATGTGCTCCTTGGCCATTTACCATCTTCTTTGGAGAAACATCTATTCAAACCCGTTGTCCACTTTTCAATCCAATTGTCTTTTTTTGTTGAGCTATGAGAGTTCTTTGTGTATTCTGAAAACTAGACCCTTATACTCTAAACTTTTTATTGCCTCCTAACCTTTTGAAGGTAAAGGATACTTTTTGTCTTTCTTTCCTTCCCTCCCTCCATACCTCCCTTGCTTCCTTCCTCTTTTCTCTCCTTCCTTTGTCTCTTACATACTGAAAGTATTGGATTTTGTTACTAGAAAGTAATGGATTTTTATTTTAGAAAAGTATAGGGAATAAAATTTAGATTCCTGATATTTCTACCACCCAGAGATCATTTGTTTTTCTTTTTTAGAGATGGAATCTTGCTATGTTACTCAGGCTGGACTCAAGCTCCTGGGCTCAAGCAATCCTCCCACCTTGGCCTCCCAAGTAGTTGGGACTACAGGCTTGTGCCACCGAACTTGGCTTACCAGAGATAATTTTTATATCCTTTTTCTAGTCTTTTTTTAAAAATGTATAGGCTAAACATGTATACATATATAATATGAGAATTCTTAGTAGTGGTCATATACTATGTTAATATTTTAATGCTTTTTTGACATAGAGAAGTTATTTGCATCTATTTATCACAGCAATTTTTTTATAACTAGTGAAATAGAATCTTTCCATGTATTTGTTAATCATTTGTATTCCTTACTTAATTGTTCAAATTTTTTGGCCCACTTTTTTCTATGAATTTTATAAATAATAAAACATCTCATATCAATTATAAACTAATTATATACTCAGAATAATTGTCCTTTTTTTCTCATATTTGTAACAAATTATTTTAGGTTGTTATCTGCCTTGTATTATCCTTTGTGGTGTTTGGGGCAGAAAGTTATTTTATATTTTTTGTATTGTCATATCTAACATTTTTTCATTGATTTCTTCCATTGCTTTTACATGTAAAAAGACCTTATCTATCAAAAACATCAAAAGGTCATATAAATATTTACTTACATCATCTCTTGTAGTGTATCATTAAATTTTTTTTCTATTTCATCTGGAATGTATTACGGTGTTGTAAGACGAGAGGATCAAACGTTTATTTTCCTAAACATTTCACCAGCTTTCCTGATAGCATTTAGAAGATGGATAGTTTGCAATAAATTAATCTGTCACAAAAAACATGAAACCAGTTATTTTGCTCAATTTTTTTAGAAATACTTGAAATACAAGCTGCATATGAAGCAGGTCATCTGTGGTTGGGTTTACCTACTTTCCTGTTCTTACCAAAAGACAGCCATACTCTTCTTTCAGACCAGAGTAGCCCATGTGCCAACCCCCGGTCCCTGTTGTGGAGGCTACGGTATAGCTGTGGATAACCAGAATGCAAAGCCTCTGTGCGTGCTTTGGCCCAGGTAAACCCTTCCAGGGTCAGACTGATGAAGTTCCTGAGACCTTACTGTGATTCTTGGAGTTCACGTAGCCTGCAGTGGCTACACATAGAGTATTTGTCATAGTCCCTCCTATTCCTTAATGTGTTCTGGAAGGAATGGAGCATGTCATTGCTCAGGACTGTGAAGCCTTTCTAGAGTAGTGGCTACAGCATAGACTTTGGAGACTATGCCGAGTTCCAGTCCTGGCTTTGTCACTTTTTGGCTGTGGGACTTCGAGCAAGTTGCCTTACCTTTCTAAGCCTCAGTTTCTTTATCTTTAAAATGGGTTTAACAGTGAACCTACCTTAAAAAATTGTTTGCAATGCCTGGCACATAATAAGTATACAATAAATGTTAACTGCTGTTGGTGGTGGTGATAATATCATAGTGGTGAGTTTCTTCTGGGAGAAACTAATTGTAATTAAGTGAAAGCATTAAATACAAACCAAGAACAACAAAGCTTCTAATTAGCAAACTGTGTTTTATGTTTACTGTAGTTAAGCTCATGCTCAAAACAGGCATCCAGTCGCTGATGATAATTTATTCCCAACAATAAAATCACTTTCTCAAGGCCTACCTGTTTTGGATAGAAAGAGGAAGAAGGAATAAAGCAGCTTGAGCATGTGACAAGGGAGTGAAACTGGTGGGGCTGAATATCTGAGAAGGGAATTTTTTTGTCGCCTTAAGGAAAGGATTGCTGTATGCTCTTTTTTCTCTTTTTCTTTTATCTTTTAAGAGACTGGGGGTCTTGCCATGTTGCCCAGGCTGGACTCTGGCTCCTGGGCTCAAGTGATCCTCCTGCCTCAGCCTCCCCAGTAGCTGGAACTACAGGTGTGAGCCACCTCACCTAGCTGTTTCTTTTTCTAAGCACAGTAAGTGCCGTAGGATGTAGATAGCAGTGTGCTGCTGATGGAAGAGTAAGGTAGGAAACGGGAAAGATGCCCCAGGTAGGAAGTGACAGGATCGGAATGTGCAGCCAGCTGTTGGATGACACGTGCAGCCTGGCCCGGCCCTGCGCCTTTGCTTCTCCAGGTGTTGGTTCAGGCCCAAAGCCCACACAGAGGGAGCCTGCGAAAGGCACGTGGCACTTTGTATTCTGATCTGGAATTCAACGAGCTTCTGATCTGGTGATGTAGGTGAATGCCTACATGGGTGTCGTCAGTGTTCGTGAAATAAGGGAGTATCAGTCATTTTTTTAGAAGATGATACTGTTTCATCATCATCTATTAGTGTTTTAAAACCTACGTTGTGTTGAAATAATTTCCAAAACACATCAGCTGCTAGACATCTGTTTTAAAATAGCATTGCTGTATCAGTTTACAAAAAAAGCAGTTGTGCTTCTTTTGGGGTAGGGTTTTAAAGAAGAGTGATTTTTTTTTTTTAATCAGCATTTCTGTTTGGAGATGTCTAATGAGCATTCCAAAATTTAAAATCATATATGAAATTATAGCACTAGCTGCAGCTAAGGAAATGGGCAGCATTTATAATGAAGACTAAGAGTAAAAAAATCTCTGTGAAGAAGAGTCATTCATGTGATCGTGAGGTTGAGAACGTTTGACGAGACAGCCCTGAGTTTTCACAGATAAGGCCTAACGGTGTGCTGGTCACCGGTCACCATCTGGAGTGTCTACCCAGCTCTAAGTGACTCTGCCTTTTCTAGGAACTGCTCCTACTGCCCAGGCCAGAGCAATGCATCCTGGCAGCCGTTTTGTGCAGTGAGGCAGTATGATATATTTCTGTCCCTGGTTCCTGGCTCATAATTCCCTTCACTCTGGTTACAGTAAACGGAATCTCTCTCCTTGGCCTTCTCCTGCTCTCCTTTCACCTGCCCACAGAAGGACTCTAATCTGACTGCGGGTCATAAGACCTCATTCCAGAGGGGATCCTGCCCCGTACGCTGGAGGGAGGAATGCTGCACAGAGAGGCCAAGACGAATCTGAACAGACAGGGCTTGCTGGGTTTAGATCATAGCCGCCTTGCCCAGTCACATTTCTGCATGATTGACAACCTACCCAACGAAGTCTCCATATATTTACAATTGGAGATGGCAGGTTCCGTCTGTCCTTCCACGGAAGTACTTTCTACTCGACTGTTTGCCCTGAGAAGCAGCGAGGCAAAGAATGGCCATCTGCAGAGAAGAGAGCCAAGCAGATGCACAGGGGAAGGGAGTAGGGAGACGAGAGTCCAGAGGGCTTTCCAGTCCCCATTTCTGTGCCTTCACAGGGCTGGAAGGCAGGCCTCACCTGGGTCCCCTGGCCCCTGAAACAAGTTCCCCTTCCCAGTCAAGCGAGCGGGGTAGATTCCATTACTCATCCCCGGGAGTCCAGCAGAGGTGCCCCGGGAATGCAAAAGGGTGCTGTTTCTGTCCCCCGAGAGCCCCTTTGTTAGCCCAACTGCCCACCCAGTCAAGGAGCTCCCCTTCCTGACCCGCTGCGCTGGCAGAAGCAGCTCGCATGGCAGACAGGTCTCAGGTAGTGAGCACAGCGTACCACAGGGACTCACACAGGTAGAAGAGCCCCTGCAGGCAACCGATGGTGGGGAGAAGTCCGTAGAACATACTGATAAGAAGCAAAACCTCTTTGTCAAAGCTTTTCATAAACTCTCAGTTAAAGGGAGCTTCTGGCTAGTGCACGGGGCGAGACTGGGATCCCGAGCCTAACAGAGGCACACAGCTGTCCAGGCTCAGTGGCATAAGACAGTCCCGCCAGTGTGGCCGACTCACAGAGAAGGCGACCCAGAGCAGGTCGTGGAACGTTCCAGTTGCCAAGTCACACTAGCACTTTTCAGCCATTCCTGGGGAGGAGGCCTTAGATACCATATCTTCATCCCCCATGTACCGGTCTGCTTAGTTGTATCCGATGGTGTCTGAATTAACTGTGTAGAAATAAAAGCAGAGCTTTCTTGAGGACAGGGTCCACTGGCTCCAGCACCGTGCCTAGTCTTTTGCACACTTGACCTCGTTACCCTTCACCACACCCTATCTTCTTTTATTCACAAGGCCACTGAGGTAAAGCAGCTTGTCCAGGGAGACACAGTGGCATCAACCTCAGCAGTCCAAATGCAGGACTGCGTTCTCACCAGATCTCTATATTGCTTCCAGCATGCTGGTTTAATCCCTGGAGGGCCTATTTTACGTGTTTATAGGGCCTCAACCTGAAGCCTTCTGTATTAGTTTGCCAAGCCTGCAGAACAGATACCACGGATTACATGGCTTAAACAACAGAAATGTGTTTCCACACAGTTCTGGAGGCTGGAAGTCCTAGATCAAGGAGTCAGCAGGGTTGGTCTTCCTAAGACCTCTCTCCTCTGCCTGCAGATGGCCATCTCCTCCCTGTGTCCTCACGTGGTCTTCCCTCTGTGCCCTCATCTCCTCCTCTCATGAGGCACCGGTCTGATCGGGTCAGGGCCCACCCTGATGACCTCTTAATCTCCTCATTAGTGGCCCTACCTGTCCCCCAGTGCAGCCGCATTCTGAGGCACTGGGGTCAGGGCTTCAACACGTGAATTTGGTGGGACACACCTCAGCCCATAGCGCCCCTCTAGGGGTCTTTATGGACAGCTCTTGATTTCAGCCTCAGTCTAATGTCCAAGGTGGAGGAGAAACCAAGGAGAGCCCTCTTGGAGCAGTGACCTGTGCCTGGGCGCGCCATACCTTATGCAGGGAGATGGTGCCGTCTGGCCGCTCTCTCATCCTGTGTTCTGCTACAGTCCTTTAAAATAATAACATTCTTCACTCTTCTAAGTTACCATGAGAAGAGCTACTCCAGGTACGAGGGGATTACTGAGAGGACACGCAAGCTGTTAGGGGAGACAAAACCACCCCAGTCCCTCCGAGCAGGCTGACCTCTCTCAGGAGAGGGTGCCTGGCCAGCACTGCAGGATGCTTGCCGCCATCCCCCTGCACGGTGCTCAACCAGTGTGCTGCCTGGGCCTCCGACCACACCTCCCTTGATGAGTCCTACCACTCCCGACGCGCTTTCTGTTTGCGGCATGTCCAGCCTCCTCAGGAGAGAGAATCTGATTGGTCTGCAGTGTCACCACCAGGACAGGGCCTCTGCTGGGCAGAGCTCCGGCCCTCACGGCTGAATGACCAGCACCCATCCTTGGTCCAGTCAAATCCCCGGTGAGGGGTCATGTACCCCAAGCATGGTGACTAATACAGGGGCCATGGGGGCCGCGGGCACTCCGA
Source organism: Avahi laniger (assembly GCA_963575035.1). Lineage (NCBI taxonomy): Eukaryota > Metazoa > Chordata > Mammalia > Primates > Indriidae > Avahi > Avahi laniger. The sequence goes on along the minus strand of CAUYSK010015274.1, from coordinate 46,890 downwards.
GGCTTCCCATAACAGCACTCATAGCTGGCAGTGGCTTGTACAGCCTGTCCACTGCAAGATAAAATCTGCATCTGAAAGATATTTCTCTAAAATGCATGTACAATAAAATCGATTAATGCAGTAGAAAGAGACCTGCATTCTAACCCCAGTTTCTCTCTCGCTGAGACAAGTCGCAGCCTCTCTGAGCCCTGGTGTAATAACACTATCTTAAACACAGTATCGAATGTCTAGAATGAGGAGAAGTGCGTAAACATACACATAAGTATTTTTTTAAAGCAAAATGATGAGATTTTTTATTTTAACATACGTTTCTTCAGCCTTTTGGTGGCTAGCGTATTCACAGTGCCAGCGCCCCTGACCCATCTCTGTATTTTGTGTCCTGCCACGGGAGATACCATTTAGCCACAAGCAGATTGTTCTCAGTGATTATTTGAAATTTGCATGTGAAATGTTATGTTTACACCCTGCACTTAACACACTCCTAAAGATATGTGCTCATCTGGGAATTCTGTCAGATATATTCAGAATACCTTCGGGGATTTTCAGGAATAAGAAGTCGATTTCTCTTGCTTAAGTAGAGGAATGTGTTCGTCATCGGGCCCTTTGCGTAAATGCCCTGTGGAAAACGCTGCGGTGCCTGGGAAAGGCCGCTTTTGGTTGTAAACTGGGGGATCAGACCTACCTTCTTCTCTTCTTGCATCCACATTTGGACCTTTATTTGCAAATGGGTCAGCTGAGAACAGCGCCAGGGGAGGGCCTTGAAATTCAGGGACTTGAAGAGGTACCCTACTCGCAACACTTCCTTGACTGCCCAGCAAGTCTCTGCTTCTAGAACCAGTCGTCACTTACTGCTGAAGATGGGGCCAGCACCCCTGTGTTGGGGTGTATGTAGCAGCCACTTCTGCAGGTCCTGGGCATCAGGCTAGAGCCTGGAGGTCTTTGAAGCGTCACCTGCTTCACTCCTCTCACTTCAGAGCGTTAGTGCCCCGAGCGGGTCCCATCCCTCCCCTGAGATAAGTTGTCTCTAATTAATTCTCAAATCATCTGGTGAGTTTCTGAATTTTTTTTTAAGCCAGGCTCCATCTTGCCATATCTGCTCCATTATTGAACTAAGGTTTTAAAGGTTATATCCCCAAGATAATGTTTAACTTTTTCCAGAGTGTGTCTTTCAGAACTTTTTCCTTCAATCCCATGAGGGCATGTGCACCCCGCCACGCACGCGTGCACGTGTTGTTGAGTACCTGTCCTGTGTGGGCTGCTGTGTCATGTGCTGGCACAGTGTGGGGCCAGGGCTCGGGGAGTCGGACTAGTCTGACTTCTCGCAGCTGTTAAGTAGTCATGGCAGCACATGTGACTTTGCTTCACATTGTGCCAGACAACCAAGTTAAATCTAAGAGTTGGCCATTCCCCACACCTCTTAGTTGAAGCACCTGAGTTTTATTGCTTTCCGGTCAGGTAACACACGGAAGCCTGGCCTGTTCACATAGTGTGACGCTCATAGCAGAGGTTTCGTGACCAAGCCCCACTGCCCTGCTCCCGGTGTGGACCGGAAGCAGGGCCCACGTCTGCTCCTGTTGGGAGGGGAAGTGCTGTGAGAATAATAAACAGCTCTTTGGATGAGTGTCCTTGTTTTGAAAACACCGTTCTTTTCCCTGGCGTGCTTCTTACTCACGGTGACGTGTCATCACAGAGCCACAGAGAGCTAAGGTGCTCTAACTGATTCAGTTCAACAGACGTTTCTGTTGCACGACCACTCGATACAGTGAGCTGCCCACCGTATTTCGTGTGTCAACAGTTCTAAGGAAGGCACCTTCCCGGGCTGTGTTCCCTTGATGCCGAGTGCGAGTAATGAAACTCAGGATTGATGTTGGCCCGGTGACCTAATATGGAGGAAGCTTGCTTACCCAAAATGGTTATCTGTGAGTTACTACACATGCCAAGCGTGGGGTATCAAAGGTAACCAGGGGTCAGAGATTTCATATGCAGGCCACTGGACGAACTCTTTCAAGATGCAACTCAAGGCTACTTTCTCTAGATAACCTTTCATAACACGCCTGCCCTCCAAAGAGAGCTATTCGTCCTGGGCGTTCATCGTACCTGCATGTAGGTCCATCAGGAAGCCACTAACTGTTTGGACACTTACTGTTTTTATGTCTCTCCCACTAGACTATAAACTCCGTGGAGCTGGGAAATCCGTTGATGTATTATCCTTACTGCTTACCATAATGATTGGACAATTAGAATATTCATTGAAGGAATAAAATCACCCTAGCCATGGATTTACACTAACACTACATTCACACATACACATATGTGCGTGCATATATGTTTGTGTGTCTATGTGTGCATATATGTCTGTGTATTTGTGTATTATAACATATTCATTTATATGTACACATATACATAATACGTATCTTAGACACCTGTAGCTTATCATTTTGGGGGAAATAAGTTTATTACAATAGAGCACTATAAATATACAATGATAGACATACACTTGGGCTGTATTGATCCAGGACACTCCCTGGGAAGTGCTCTTATGAATACTGTAAGTCCCTGATATGACTTTTTTAAAAATTATCTGTGTGTTGTTTAAGCCAGTGGTCCCCAACCCTTTTGGCACTAGTAACCAGTTTCATGGAAGACAATTTTTCCACAGACCAGGGGGCGGGAGGCAGCGCTCAGGCGGTGATGCCGGCGATGGGGAGGGCTATAAATACAGATGAAGTGTCACTTGCTCACCTGCCGCTCACCTCCTGCTGTGCGCCCCCACCCCGCTTCCTAAGTTTCGCGGAAGACAATTTTTCCACATACTTGGGGAGGGGGCGGAGCTCTATGGCCAGATCCCTTACATGCCGCCGACAGGTACCCGTCCGCAGCCTGGGGTTGGGGACCACAGGTTTAAGCTTTCTGGACTGATGATAGCTTATTCCAAAGTAAAACTGTTACTCAGAAAAAAAGAAAATCTCAATTTTAAAACCTTTTGCGATGTCTTAAGTTATTCTTTCCCCATCTAAAGCAGTAATTGAGACTTGACACTACAGCGTACCCATCTTTCCCACTGTGTGTGGAGTCTAACCGAGCAGCTCAGGTAGAAGGATGGAAGATTTTTTTAAATGTCAAAAGAAAATTGAACTTCCTCCTGTGCATCTCACCCCAGCTTCTGAGACAGACCTTGAGTGCTCCAGTCCTGGATAAGAGAATAATTTGTGCAGCTGTACACAACTTAAAGGAAGGGCACGTTTGAAATGCTTTGCGCTGTGTGCGTGCTCATCATTTTAAGGGTTCAGCCTGCTCTTAGGGCAGGCACAGAAAGACAGGACTATGGATGAGCTCATGGGATGCAGCAAACTCTCCACGGCCCATTTTACGTCTTAAAAGATCCCACTGGGTCCTCTTGCCCCTGCACCGACAGCCCTGCTGAGGCGTGTGCGCCCCGGCTGTGGCTGGGTCTGGGCTCGCCTCGCTCAGCACCGGCGCACGGACACAGCCCCGTCGCAGAGAGATGAGATTGAAGGAAGTGACTTTAAGGGCTCAGAGCATGAGCTTCAGGGAAAAGCTTGATTAGTAACTTATTTTTAAAGAAATATTTACTTGAGCTTAATTAAAGAAATAGATTCGTTCTAAAAAAAATTCTCTTAACTCCCTTCCGATCTGTCTTCACACTCAAAACTTTTCTTTCAGAAGGAGGGAGCAAATGAACGTGGGTGAGACAAAGAACTGGAACAATAACCCGGCTGTGAGCACAAGTCCTTGTTGCAGTGTCCCTCTGAAAATGATTTCTGATCGGTGAGCGCTGCCGCAGCGCGATGAGGGGCGCCCGCCTCACACGAGTTTCACGCTGGCTGTGATTACGAGCAAGATGTGACATCAGAAGGGCATAAGATGAACATAAGGAGGAAGAATCTCAAATAGGAGCCGAAATGCACAGGCTGGTGGGGCATTTAATAAGCTCCAAGTAGTGACACGCACATTTGTTCATTCCTCAGAAAATGTCTCCTTCCTCTTCGGAACATCAGAAGTGGCCTTAGCAGCGGTGTTAAGGTAACCTACCACATGCTGCCATCATGTACAAACACAGGGCGCCTCGTTGGCTCTCGTGAAAGCGTGAGCTTGGATTCAGAGGCACTCTGTACCATAGGTGAGTTTGGGCCACCAGCCCTACACCTTCTCACTGGGTTTCCCAGTGATCAGAGCCAATTCCCAAGCAGGGACTGCTGAGCCCACAGTCTACCAGCCTGAGCAGTAGCCGATCCTGAGCTTCATGAGTCCAAGAAGCGACATCCGGGGCCTGGAAAAGGGAATAGAAGACCTGGAATAATTCAACTAGTGAAAGAAAAACTTGAGGAGAGGCTATGGTCAAGTGCAGGATTATTGAGAAGGTAACACTTGGTCTCTGTAGAGGAGCAAGAGGTCCTCAGCCCGAAGTGCCTGCTGGGCATTTTACTGTATCCAGGAGAAAGAGTTTCCAAACCTCTGAGAACACTGGATGAAAGTGAAATGGACACACTGCACCGTGAGAGGCAGGCATGCTTGTTATGACGACCGTCCTGCTGTGGGCACCTCCCAAGAAAGGCAGTTATCTTCACTTGTCCTTAAGACAAAGGACCCCCCCCAAGCTGTCACCACTTAGCCACAGCACAGCCACCCTTGGCATGTTCCTTCCTTCTCAAAGAGGTACCAGTTGTGTGTTTGCTTCCTTTTAATCCTTTAAACTGCTGAAAGAATGCCAGCAGATCTACTCATGTGACCTTAAAAACTTACTCGGCATCTTTAGCTGCATAATTCCTTTGAAAGCACTCTTGCTAGGTAATATTACCCCGAGAAAAAAGCTTGCACGAGCCAAGTTTGGCCTACCTGTTCTAAATGCAGTGTCATTGGCTGCTTGCTCATCTTGCCGTGTTCCTAAAGCTCAGTCTGCATTCCTACTCCTGGTATGTAGTGATGTAGTTTTTAAAAGTCTTGCCCTCTGCAAAGGATTGAAGAAGGTTGAATGAGTGGCAGGCTTATTGGAGCAGTTGTTGTCTGGGTATGTTTACAAATGGGAATAGCTGCACACTCAGGATCATCAAGGATGCACCTAAACATAACCTAGAAGTAGACTAAACAAACTCCCAGAGTCAACTCAGTCCTTCCGATCTGGAGAAGCGATATTTCAGCACAGACTAGTGCCCTGTTGAACATCTTGTGTTAAAGGCTGACTAACCCACTTAGATAAGAATGTCCTCCCCACTTCCAAGGATGCCTAAATTCTTAGATCATTTGTCCTGCAAAGCTTCCACCCATCAGTTAATATTAGCCACCTTAGGGACAGTGAATAACAGCATTTTGCCTCTGGTGTAAAATTAGGGACTCGACAAGAGTGCATTTACCTGCTTACAGGCAAAATTAAAACAGCCAGAATGTACTTCAAGTGTCTAAGGAGGAATTTGGCCAAAGCTCTGGGCCAGTGCACCTGTTGTTATTTTAGATTTATTCAATTAGAGTCACAAGCAAAGTAAATTGAGCTGTGTGGTTGATTTGAATACTACCTTGGAAGAGAGCGTAAAGAGATTAACAAACCCTAAGGGACAAGGGATGAATGCTGGACTCGTCCTCTGTCCCCACGCTCAGTCGGGCCAGGTTTTACAGATTCATTTGGGAGGGATGAGAATGAAAGCAGAAGAGCAGATAGGCCTTTTATTCAGGGCCACGTAGCCATTTTCCTGCTTCACCATCCTCTGAAACTTCCTGTGTGTGTGAACGGCAGCAAAAAGAAAGCTGGTGCGCCTGGAGGCTGTCAGGTATGAGAAGGGGGCCAGCCTTGAGAACCCGGGGGCTCAGCTCCAGTTGAAGCCTGCCTTTGTCTTGGCAGATGTGTTGTCTGGCGTGGTCGGCTGCATTCAGTTGACCTGGTGCTTCGACAGATTGGCACGGGTGAAATATTAAAATTAATTGCACAGGCCGCATATGTTTCCGGAGGCTGCAGGATAAATAAGCCATGCATCTCAACAAAGAGCATTTCAGCTCTACTGTTCTTAGTGCCACGTGGTGATTGGCTGTCTCACACTCCCTTCAAAGAGTGAGGCATTTTTACACGTTTTTACTCACAGTTTAATGGAGGTAGAAACTGGGATGATGCCAGGAGGCCAACCTGTTTCCCGGACTGAGTGCGGATTTTTCAATGTAAGTCTCTTATGCTTTGGCAGATTGGGGTGATGGTAATGATTTTTCCAGTAGAGTAAGAGGCCAGAACTGAGAGGACAGAGAGGGCAGCAGGGAGATTCAGAGTAAGAATGGTAAGGTTTGCTGGCGGTCACTGTGTGTCCTTAATTATGACTTTTGAATGGCATTCTTATTCCCATGGCCTCTCGCTGCCTTCAGAGTATGTGTAGCACTGCCCCTAATATCCGGCTGCAATACTGCAGTGAGAATTAGCGTGGAGGGGAACGTCTGCAGGCTGTCTGCGGCGGCTCTGCCAGGAACCAGCTGTATGCCCTTGGGCAAGTCGCTCAATCTCTGTGAACCCGCTTCCCACCTGTGCAGTGGGGGTGCGATCACATGGTGTCACGGTCCACTCCAGCGTCGCCCGTCTGCAGTCTGTGCCCCGTGTTGTAGAGGGGTTTTAAAAAGAACAGCTAATAGGGGCTTGGATTACGAATCTCTTTACTGTAATTGTCCCTGTGGGTATCCACAAGGGGATTGGTTCTGGGACCCCCGTCAGATGCTAAAATCCACAGATGCTCAAGTCCTTGATATACAATGGTGTACATTTGCATATAACCTACACACATCCTCCTGTAGACTTGAAATCATCTCTAGATTACTTATGATACCAAATACAATGTAAATGCTACAGAAATCATTGTTATACTGTATTGTTTAGACAATGGCAAGAAAAAAGTCTATACGTGTTCAGTACAGACCCCAATATCCATTTTTTCCCCAATATTTTCGATCCATGTTTGGTTGAATCCATGGATGTAGAACCCACTGATAGGGAGGGCCGACTGTATTTTGTAAAGGTTTTCTTCAGAGAGGATCCAGGGAGGTGAGAAGAACTCCTCATGTTTCCTTTGCTTGTCGTTGGCCCTGACTGGTTTGAGACTTGGGAGCAGGAGAATGAAAAAAGTGGCCCAAACGTTGTCTGGTTTGGTTTTGCTTGCGGTGTCCCCGCCAACAGCAAGAGGAGGGTTGTTTGCTGTTGCTCGCTGCTCTTTGCCTGGGAAGTTCTTCACCTTCATCCCGTTTCAAGCAGTGAGGCGGACTTTAGGCCTACCTGCCTTTTCCTGCTTGCTGCCTCCCTCCCTTCCTGGTAGGGACCTGTGTCTGTCCCCTTAGTGTAGTAATGTTTGGCACATAGCAGATAATCAAATGTGTTGGTCGACTGCCTTGGTCCAAAAACTAGACTGAGAAGATGAGAAGAAAGACATGGAATTAAAATTGGAATTTAACATGTTTAATCATGTTCTCAAAATATTATAAAATGGGAATTAGCATCATAAAGTAGGGAAGGTAGAACATGCATGCAGTTACCGGCCTGCACCTGGGAGGTGCGTTTCCTGCATAGGTGTTGGCGAGAGTTATCTAAAAAGTTTTGGCAATTGATTGATCACCTGTCATTTCTGTGTCATCGTGGAAAATATATGGCTTATTCTATCAAACTCACCTACATCGCTATTTTCTTCATTCAGAAAGTGGGAGAAGCTTGTCCTTTATACACCAACCTTGAATTCAACAGAACAAAAACAGCATGACATCAACATAAAGCATGACAATGGGGGAGGGATTAGGGTTCAGTGCAGGTGAAATACAAACACGTGCTTCAACTTCCACACACCCACTGACCCGAACCACCTTCTAGATTCTACCCTCTTTCTCATCTTGCACAATTAGCACATAACTTAATGGTTAAGACCATGAAATCTGGAGCAAAACTGCCTGGGTTTGAATCCTAGCTCTGTATTCACCTGCTGTTATTTTAATCTCTCTGTGCCTCAATTTCCTGATCTATAAAATGAAGGTAATAATAGTTTCTGCTGCATTCAGATCATTGTGTGAATCAAATGAATGAAAATACATTAAGTACCAGGCACTCTGCCTTCTGGTCTCAAATACAATTATATTTCTCCCTGCAAACAAATATACTGTTGTTTGGTTTGTACATAGTCTAGAAGACCTAAGATAATTTCAGAGAATTTCCCTTCAATGAAGTCATGTACTCCGAACAGGAGTAGATTCTCCAAGTTAAATGCCATATCCTGACATCATGTGGCAGCCAGCCAGCCTCCTTTGCCACCTTGCTAATGTCAATGCCTCTTCAAACTCCAGAAACAGGACTGGCTTCTTAAGTGGAGCCCTCATTCCCTGCTTGCACTTGCTGGCAAGAATATAACCCCCCCCAATCTCCATGTCTCCTCTGCTCCCGTCAAACTCCCCTGAGGCAGTGTGTTTCTCTCCCTACCTGGGGTGCTGTGTCAGGGCTCTCTGTGCCCTGAGTGGGACCCGGAGGTGGCCTCCCTGTCCCTGTGGCTCGGGACTCATTCATTGCAGGGTGAAGGGAGGGAAGGTAAGAGGGAGGAAACCAGGGTGTTTGGATCCAGGGTTTCTGGGTGAGTATCCTTCCTCATTTCCTGTCTTATGAGCCCCAAGTCCCTTGGCCTCCTTCCCGATGCTTGCTCTTTTGCTCTTTTGCATGTGCTCGCGCTCTCTCTCTCTCTCTCTATCTCTTTCTCTCTCTCCTTCAAAGAATTTAAATCCAAAGGCTGAATTTTTTTTGCCCAGTTCTCTTTATTTGAAATGTATTATTCAAGTCCACTACTATTTTTTATTTTCTTTGTAGCAATTTTTAGTTATCTAAAAATATTTTACTTATCTTTTTAGAGACAGGGTCTCACTCTGTCACCCAGGCTAGAGTACAGTGATGTGATCATAGCTCACTGTAACCTCAAACTCCTGGGCTCAAGCAATCCTCATGCCTGAGCCTCCTGAGTAGCTGGGACCACAGGCGCACACTGCCTTGCTCGGCTAACTTTAAAAAAAAAAAATTTGTAGAGACAAAGTCTTGCTATGTTATCCAGGCTGATCTCCAACTCCTGACCTCAAGCAATCCTCCTGCCTCTGCCTCTCCAAGTGCTGGGATTACAGGTGTGAGCCACCACACCTGGCCCAAAATACTATTTATTAGCATGTTTAGTATCTGTCTCTCTTCACTAGCAAACACACTCCATGGAGACAAGAATTTTGTGTGTAGTGTTCACGTTCTATCCCCAGAGCCCAGACCGTGCCTGGAACTTGGTGAGCACTCAGTAAAAAGTTGTTGAATGAATAAATGCTACATAAAACAACATTGTCCTATATATTCATAATGTCTGTGGGTCAACAGTTAAGGCTGAGATTTAGGAACTCCTCATTATTCTCTTTCAACAGTCTTATTACAAAATGTCTCTAAAAAATCATCCAAGCACACCATGTCCCAATTTGTCAGAGGGTTAATTTTTGTAATTATGGTAGTGTCTGGTAAATCTCCTTGAATTAATGAGTCTTGCAGAGTTATGGCTGATGTGAAAAGGTATATAGTTAGCATCTGTTTGTTCTGTGCATATTTCTCTCATCCATGCTGTATGTATATTTTAAGAAACATTTCTTTGGGTGCTGTGTTTTTTTCTATTTATGTCTTCACCATAAAAATATAAATAGATCATTTATCTCCGGTATTCTTAAAGTAGCTTACATCATTTTACTCTTTTAAACTTTTACATAACCAATGTTTCTGTCCCCGGTATACATTGTTTGGAAGATTTGAGTGGTTAGGAGCAACCCTGGCAACTCTGAGGCCAGCTTCTAGTGGCCCTTGAGGTTTACATGCCAAGCTGGGAGCCAAGTGCGCTGGCCTCTGGGGGCTTCAGTTCCCAGGAACACCATGTGGGATACCTGTGCTGTTCACCCTGCCTGGCACCAGACCAGATATTATGCTTAATGCTTAACATACACTATCTCATTTAAACTGATTGCAACTCTGTAAAGTGAATGCTGTGGCTGTTATCATTTTATAGATGAGAAAACCAAGGCATAGAGAACTTAAGTAACTTGCCCAAAGTCCGTATAAGTAGTAAGGGACAAAGCTGGGTGGAACCCAGCCCATGCAATTCTAGAGCTTGTGTTCTTATCCACAGGGTTATACAGGATACATTGGTTCTGATGGAGATCCACAGACCAAGTTTGGCAGAGGCAGTCTAGGGTTACTTATCAGATGAAAGCAATGATATTGGTGAGTGAGGCCTAAAAGTGTCCTTCTTGTTTTCTTTGTTGTAAAAATACCTCAGACTTTTTCCGAGAAGGGGATTCTTAGATCTCCCACAAGTATTGTGATCATTGGGAAAGGTTATAGTTGACAGTCATGTTCTTGGGCAAGCAAGGGACAGGACCCACTGGTGAACCCATCCCATTCCCTTCCCTGTTAGGAACCCTTTCGTATTAAGGTCAGAGGGCTGAGCCTGTGTTTTTTGGGAGAGTTCATGCAGCAAAAGTATGGGGGCACTCAGGACGGGTATGGAATGGAGCATGGTAGCGGTGGTGGGCTGAGAGCACCTTAGTCTTCAAGGTCTAATGCTGTTTACCCTGGTACCGATTCAGAGTGACACATCTAACCATGGCAGCTCCCATCGGAAAAGGCCCCATATTCCCCTGGAAAGGTAACGTGCTCTGATGAAAAGGGTTGGACTTGAGGGTCAGGCACTGCTGAGTTCACTTTCTGATTTTATTTTTTACTGGTTTTACAAGCTTCAACCAATCATTTCCCCTCTCCTGGTACATCAGTTGCCTTACCAGTAAGCTGTAAAGTTAATAGACTTTTGACTAAAGATGGCAGATTGAACACAAACATTAACCTCAGTTGCCTCTCAAGACACTATTATTGTAACAGTAAAGGTTTTTTTTTTAGGCATTAATTAATTAAGGACTAAGTAAAGGGGAGAGAAGACATCAGCAACACAATTTTGGAAGCTGAAAAGCAGATGGAGAAGTAGAGTGGCCACCTTATGCAGACCCAAGAGAGCTGAAATCCAAGTCGGCAGTAGGGACAGTCAGGAGGCAACCGACCTAAGCTGATAGGAGACCAGAGATCCAGGAATTCGTAGTACATTTTCCTGTGGAAGTGGGGCTAAAGATGGGGCTCACACAGGACTGCGAGTTAAAAATGTGTTTGAGAAGCCGAACTCCAGATTTTCACCCAATTCTGTGTAGCAAAAGGACCACTGTGTCCAATAACCAACAAGCCTTCCTCTTGGTAGAAGTCTGGAGATTTGTTCTCTGTGTTCCCACCAAAATGAGAAGCCAAAACAAGATCCGTGAGATAAGACGTGCAGCACAGAGAAAGGCAAAGGTCATCCCCAAACCACAGCTACGCGGTAGTTATCCAAGGGCGATCTGTTCAGATTGGACCAGATCAGGATACTTCAGGAGGATGAAATGATTGAATACCTAATAGAAATCGTCACCACTATATTCATTGAGTGTTCACTGTGTGTCAGATGCAATTCTAAGCATACATGTGTTAATTCTGATAGTAGCCCTACTAGGTAAATAATCATTATCTTCCTTTTATAAATGAGGGAGTTGAGTCACTCAGTGCTTAATATTAATAATTTGGTGAAAATTATGTAGCCGGTAAGTGGCGAGACTGAAATCGGAACCTAGGCAATCCACACTGATAACCACCACACCCCACCTTCCCTCGCCCAACGGTGGGAGAAACAAAGCGGATGACAAGTTCACACAGATATTTAAACCTGGAAAAACAAAATGTTGCTCAGAAAAGGAAAGGCAGTTATAGTCTACTCTGCGGCTCAGTAGTGACCGGAACACCTCGCAGTGTGAAGTCTCAGCGTACTGGGAAGGTGAACGGTGGGGTGGGAGAGTGAGGAGTGGAAGAGCTATGCGCTTTTCTTCTGCAACAGAGAGGTAATATGCAACATCTAGAATAAAAACCAACCAACCAAGAAGTAGCAATAAAAATATCTCATGTAAAGATACAGAGATAACTACCCCAAGAACCAGCTGGAAGAGCTGAAAGCAGGTTGCCCCTGGGCTGGCTGAGACGACGGTGGCAGGATGGGGTACAGGGGCTGCTGCCTTTCAGAATAAGTCCTGACAATGATTTGGCCCTTCAAATCTGTGCAAATAGAACTTTGATAAAAACGAAAGCTAAATTTCAGAAAGGAATAAATACCTTGCAGTGCTGTTATAAAATCTGTTTTATCTTCCCGGGAACTCAGCAAATGTTAGTTTTCCTCTTTCCTTTTTCTTTCAAAGGACAGGTTCCTTTCCCGGGTAGAAATGAAAGGCTGGTGCACGACTCTGCCCGCTGCCCGTCCGCCTCCCCTCAGAATGGCCCGCTGCCCTTCAGCCTTTCATTTCTTGCTTGTTAACTTTCAGGGAAGAGGAGAAAAGCAGGGGATTCTGTCAACAGAGAACTTTGACGAGTGCTTGTTAGCGTTCGAGGCCTTGTTGGCACCTGGACGGAGGCCCGGCAAATGGCTGGGGTGTAGCCGCCGTGGGTAGTGAGCCCCCAGCAGCACCATGAAGGGGCGGCAAAAGCGTCTGCCTGCGTCTCGAGGCGCTGGCACCGGTGCCCTCCTGGCTGGGGATGGGGGAGCTCCCCTAGATGGTCTGAAAGGAAATCATGGTGTCCGAGATCGTAAGGGTTTCCGTTTAGGCACCTCCAACTAGGGCAAGAGGCCAGTACCTTGAAAGGCAGAATTTGGGGTTTGTGTGTGTGAGGGAGAGAGGCAAAGTGTGTATATTTATAAAGCATGCCATATGCCATTTGTTCAATGCAATATGCCATTTTATTTTTATATCTTGCTTCAAAGATAGGGAAAGCCTATTAGTAAATCCAGTCCTACATATATATTAATATCAAGTGTTTATGTATAGATAGATTGATTTTAAAATGCTTTTCATTCCTGGCAGAACCCCAGACATTAATGAACCTGGATCCTCTTATCGGAGTATCTCTCATCTTATTATTTTATAGTAGTTCTTCCTGTTATAGGGTAATTATGAATTTGGTTTTAAAGAAAGAATATATTGATTTACTATAAGCTTCTGCTCAGTGACGTTTTCTGTGCAAAGTGTACGGCTCCAAAAAAATTGGAGAAGAAATGCTTTACTGATTCAAATCCACTGATATTTCTTGCATCAGTACTGCGTGGAAAGCATCGGGCTGGCTGGTGTGGACGCAGTGTGGACGCAGAGATGACGAAGGCAGGCTCAGCCCTCGGCCTTTTACAATTTATTGTGGGGAGCGAAACCGTAAGACCTAAGCGACAGCAACACAAGTCTGGCAAGAATGGCCTATGCGGGGATAAGCAGGCCCCTCCTGGGGGCACAGAGGGGAGGAGACTGAAATGAACTGAGTCTTGGGGATTCGCACTACCGCAATTATAGACTCAGCACATCTCCAGCCTCCTGTCATTCATCCATTTACTCATTCACCGACTGTGGGTGGCTACCATGTGTCAGGTGCCCCTCGAGACACTGAGGGTGCACCTGTGAACCCAATGCCTCACCTTCATGGAGTGCACAAAAGAGGACACTGGAAAGGGGTAGGCTGCATCTCCTTTGCTCTGACTCCACCGTGCTTATCAGGGCCATGCAGAAATTTCCTGTGTAATGCACACGCGACGTTTACCTTCAGCAAGGCTGGTCAGTTCTTGGCGGTCTTGGGTTTGGCTGGCGTGAGGTTGCATGAAAGTGCGGTAGCAGTGGCTCCCTGGGTTCTCTGGCAGTAGCCAGGGCATCAGTAGCAGAGTGAGCAGCGTTTCTAAGTTGGCAACAGCTCCTGCTCTGACCCTTTGGCCACAGAATCTGAGTGACATTAGGGTCCTCAGGCCTTAGGGGAGCCACAGGAAGAGACCTTTTGTGAAAACCAGGGCTGCCCAGCCCTGCCAGGTCATAGGCAGGGTGGATCTGCTTTGGTGGGTTTGACATCCTTCCCTGGGCCGTCCTACATAGCACGTTTCCTCCTGACAGATCCTGGGGTCAGCCTACTCTTCCCCAATCTCTCCATTACATTGTTAGCCAATAACAATCTCGAGAGAGATTAAATCAGAATTTTAAAATGTTTTCCTGGAGACGATGTTTAAAATATTTATCCCCAAAAGAAAGACATTGTTAGACTGATACATCCTTTGTGAATAATAGCTTGGACTGTATTAGTTGCCTCTAGGGTTAGGGTACTTTTTCCTGATTAACTGAATGTCCAGCGAGGATATTATAACATCAAAAAGCTTTTAAGACCCAAAGACCTGCAAATCTGTGAGGGTGGAATTCCAGGTGTTACAAAGACCGTGTAGGAGCTATTTGCATGTTCCCTGTGCCCAAGTCCTGTCAATGGGTCCATTTCAGTCCATTTCTGTCCTTTCAGGAAGTGGTGCTCTTTTAGTTATAGTTAATCCTTGAACAACACGGGTTTGAACTGTACAGTCCACTTATAAGTGGGTTTTCTTCCGCTCCTGCCACCCCTGAGACGTAAGACCAACCTCTCCTCTCCCTCCTCCCCCTCAGCCTGGGCAGGGCTCGATGTGAAGATGACAAGAACGAAGACCTTTGTGATGATCCACTTCCACTTAATAGTAAATATATTTTCTCCTCATGATTTTCTTAGTAACATTTTCTTTTCTCTAGCTTACTTTATTGTAAGACTACAGTATATAACGCGTATATAAAATATATGTTAGCCGACTGTGTTATCAGCAAGGCTACCAGTCAATAGTAGGCTATGAGTAGTTAAGTTTTGGGGGAGTCAAAAGTTATACAAGGATTTTCAACTGCATGTTAGGGGTTGGCACCCCTAACCCTGATATTATTCAAGGGTCAACTGTATATGCTGTTCACTCACTGTGTCTTTCTAGCCAAATTTTATCTTTCTTAAACCCTGTAGAGCTTGAGCTTTCAGCATGTGATCTGAGAAAGTTCTCTTTCCTTGTTTGAGTAGTAACCCTTTTCAACTTGATTGATTTTTTTTCCCGTTCTTTTTTATGCCCAGGATCCTGCCTCTCTCTATAGTGAATAGCTGTATGAGTTTCCCATCACTGCTGTAACAAATTGCCACAAACTTGGTGGCTCGAAGCAACACACATTAATCAGTTTTCAGCTGTGGAGGTCAGACATCTGAAATCAGTTTCACTGGGCTGAAATCAGCGTGTTGGCCAGGCTGGCTCCTTCTGGAGGTCCTAGGGTAGGATCCGTGTGCTTACCTTTCCCGGTTTCTGGAGGCCACCTGCACATCCCTTGGCTTGTGGCCCCTTCCTCACAGCACCGCCACTTCAGCTTCTGCCGTCACATCTCCTGCTCTGACTGTGGCCCTCCTGCCTCCCTCTTAGAAGGACTCTTGTGATTATATTGTGCCCATCCAAATAATCCACATCTCCCCATCTAAGATCCTTAACTTAGAGTTACAAAGTCCCTTTTGCCATGTAAGGTCACAGGTTCCAGGGAACGGGATGTAAATGGGTTTCTGGGATCATTCTTTTGTCTACCATAGGAGCTAATTAAATGTTTTTAAAAATCAGCCGATTGCTTCTTTTCCCCTTCTCTGTCCCTAAGTATTTATGGACCAGGTTTTCAAGATGTATAACTTCTTTATTATAAATTAAGAAATTTTAGAAAATTTCTATTAGGTCTTTAAAACAGTAGAGAAATGATTAAGTTATCTTTGCAGCAGTTGTTGGTTATTATTCTGAAAACTGGATTTGAACTCCATGTGTATTGGATATAATCCTAGGAGTTGTTAACACTCTAAGAAAACCAATATCTCTATTTTTCTTGGAAACTCTCCTTTCATCTCCAAATAAAATAGAAGACAGGGGAGAAGATGGTCCCTTTGTTGCTGCTAGTGCCATCGTCTTTGTTGTTGTCGTTGCTGTGAGTTCTTGCCTTCTACATCCCCCACGCAGAAGCTCCCACTCGTGCCAGCAACATCACTGGTCTTCCCCGTGGAAACCTTGACCCCTCACAGACGTCCTCTCTAGCCGGCTCCAGCCGCTCGCCTGCCACGCGGTCACAGGAGGGAGCCTCTCCTGTCGAAAGTGTTTGGACATAAGAGGAAATAAACTGAGTGAACAATGTGCTTGCGCTTACATGTCCAGTCCACTTTTATGTTCTAATTATGTAAAAATTATGTTCTAATTCTTGCCCACCTTCCAGCATGGTGACATTTTTTAAACAAACCCTACACCATGTATCTCCTTATCCGTGTTCTCTGTTTTAAGCATCCATATGGTGTGTCCCAATAAGAATGAGAATCTTGTGAATTGCCAACCACAGTGTATGAATCTTGGTAGTCCAGTCAGTGTCACCTGATTGGCTCCGGACAGACACTGTAGTATTACACAGATACGTTACAGATACTAGAACATGACACATTTGTACATATCCTTATGTCATACATATACATATGGCACGTGTATACATTGTGTGTATGATTATACATATAACAGTATGTATAATAATATGGAAAAATATATAATATGTGAAAGCCTTGAGGATTTTTTCAACTGTTATCTTTTTATCTGCTTTTCATGAGGTCTATATTTAAGAAAAATATCATAACAGGAAGTTCAGCTGCCTTTATTATTGTTCAGCTGCAACTTTGGCATAGTATAGAAGACTGATCCCGGTATCTTTTAAGAGGGAAGCTTTTATCTAAATAAGGGCCTATAAATTTAAATCTCTCTGGACGAACCCCACTAAGGTGCCTCGAAGGCATCTCTTCCACTTTGCTGCACTGATTAGATTGACCAATCAAGCTTAGAATAGAGAATGGCGTGGAAGATCAGATGCAGGAAATTGTTTAAATATCTGCCCTCCTGTTATAAGATTACGAAAATCTAATTATTATGAGACCCAGAGATTTTCACTGTTAAGATGCAGGAAGGTGGTGACTATGAAACTGGTCCTGGGGGTCTAATGTTCTAGCATCCTCTGCCCTTGCTAAATGAGGTTCTGGCTTCAGAGGGGCCTTGGTTTGTTAGTGTTCCATTGGGATTTATGTGCATTTAGCTACATGGAGCTCAGATTGCATTAATGGTTCTTAAAAGCAGAGAATAATGAAGGGGAGGACAGAGTCGTTTTCAAAAATTGATGTTCAATTTTGTAAGTCTCAGTTTTCAATAAAAGTTTACGTTATGGTCAGTGGTTTATAAGGAGCAGAATTGAGTCGTGGTTAAGAGGGTGGGCTCAGAAGCAGACTGCCTTCTACCACTTACCTGCCATGTTGCTTTAGACAAGTTACATAACTTCAGTTTCCACATCTGTGGAATGGGGAATAATAATAAATAATGCCCTTTTCATAGTTGTAAATATGATAAGTAAGATAACATATTAAAAGCTCGTAGTGCCTGGCACAAAGTAATTGCTCAATATATGTTGGTGGTTGTTAGCTTTATTAAGTTATTATTATTACTTGGCAGAGATTGGAAGCATTGTCACATCTTTCCAAGATTTTCATCTCTAATAGTTAAACCCCAAAAATGTATGGGTGCTCAGGGGGTGACTATTGAGCTACTCCAGTGTGTCCTTCTGGGGTCTCAGACAGCCGTGAGTTATACCAGCTTACACTGTAGTATGCACACACGTGCCCTACTACATTAACTACATACAGCACTTACCTACTCACACCTTCCCTCTTTAGGAGATGCATATTGCACAGCATGTTATTGTCATGGCTCTGATGGCCCCTATATTGTATAGACTGGAGGGAAGTTACCAAGAATTTCCCATTAAAGAACTTAATGTTTCCAGAATGAGATAGATTTTTAGCAAAACATATGATTGGATTTCTGTCATAGAAATTTTCAAGGAGATTAATCTTAGGGGAAATTGAGCATTTTTCCCTCAAATAAAAGCAAGTTATTAGATAATTTAAATTCATGTCAAATTGCTTAATCATCCTTTCTGTAGACTCTGGTAGTGAAAATATTTGATATGTGCTTGTATTCAATTTCAGATTTCAGTTATATTTTATCTGAATTACTATCTCCTTAGCTGCAGGTTACCCAACATGGATAGTCACCCCTGTGTTTTACGATTGTTCCCTATAGTGCTTCGTAGTATATTGGGAGACGTTTATGGCAACTTCTCATGTTGGACTCCAGTTGTTTCTTTAGCATGATCCTTCATAGCAGTGCCTGATATGATTGGCAATATGGAAAGAAATTTAAAATCATATGTGACCCACTGCGATTAGTGCAATTGCTTAGGCCTTAACTGTTCCCAGCTTGTCTTTCCTTGTTCAGATGGTTAGTTAGGGATTCATCAAATGTTAGAACTGAGAGAAAGATCTTGGAGATCATCTAGTATTACTGTCTCATTTTAAGTCCAGAGAAAGACTTTTCCAGCCAAGACTAAGTAGTGCAAGAGCCAGGACTAGACTGGTTGATTCATTTGGTAACTACATGACGAGAACTCACGTTTGCTCTATGTAAGGACAAAAAACAGGCCCTGCCATCCCTTTGAGGAACTCAGAGTTTAGTGAGGTGACAATCGAGTGAGCGGATAATTACAGAACTGTCTTCTAATTCTCAGCCATCACTCGTTCCCCTACACTGGACTGCCCCGTGTCAGGGTGATATGAATGGTAGATAGCATATTAGTATCATGTTATCATAATAGTAGATATGAGTGGTAGATGGTATTTCAGTTTCTTACCCATCCACGTGATTATAAAGTGGGCAACTTTTGTTTTTGATGCCCGTCTTTCATTTGTTTTTCTACCTATGAATCATTCATTCAAAAACACTTTTGAGTACCTGAGCTATGCTGGATACCAGTCACTTAAATCCTACATACTATGGTGGAAAATCATGGTCCTTGCCCTCAAGTAATTTATAGTCTAGTTGAAGGAGACAGACATATAAAGAACAAGGTACAAAGATATGCTAAAGGAACTGTAATATAAATATGACAAGGTATGTGGAAGACACAGTTTCGTTCCTGCTAAAGCCGCCTGAGGTTTCACAGGTACTCTGTGTGTTAGTTAATGGAGTGGACTTTGAAACACAGATTCTTGGGGGCATTTACACTTTCAAGTAGGTTGGAAATGCTGCTTTGCTCCCTTCTTTGCCCCTCTCTCTTTCACTTTCCTTCCTCTTAGGTTGGAGGACGTGTCCTGAATGTGTCATTTCTGAAAGCAGTCCTGCAGCTAGACCTAGCTTTGGGCTCCGTGCTGGAGCACGAAGAGAATGCCAGTCACCATCCTGCACTCTCTGGTCCACGATCTGGTTGCTCCCTTCATCTATTAGTTCATTCATTCATTCATTCGTTTATGCAGTTGCGTGTCCACTGTGTGCCAGGCCCTGTGGGCACCAGGGAAGACAAAGGCAGGCGTGACTGATGCTCTCAAAGAGTGATCATCCAGGCTAGAAGGGATATTAACTTTCATTAAATAATAAGTGTCAACAGCGTGGTGTGAGCAGTGGGGTCAAGGTGAGTGTGAGGTGGGGGAGGAAGCGTGTTCTAATCTAAGGAGCTGCCTAAGCAAGGCGCCCTGGCAGGAAGAAGCCTGATGTGTCAGAGGCCCAGAAAGAAGTCCTGTGTGGCTGGCCAAAGGGGAAACATGGTGATGAGGCCAAAGAGGTGGGCGGCCAGACCATGCAGGGCTCCCTCACTTCACCCAGAAGCAATAGGAAGGCCTGAAATGTTTTACGCATGGAATGTGACACGATCAGGGTTGCTTTTCAAAAACGTTACTCTAGCTGCTCTATGGAGGGGGGTTGACGCAGGGAGAAGTGGGGCCGCGGGACCAGGAGGAGGCTCCTGCCACACAGGAGGTGAAGTTGCTCCGACCGAGGGTGTGGCAAGGGAATGGAGGTAAGTCCACAGATCCTGAGATAAATAAAATCTAAAATTTCCAGAACTCACTGCTTAGTTGAACACAAGGGACGAGGGATGACGCTGAGTGTGGCTCATGGAACTAGGTGGACAGTGCTGCCATTGTTGACAAAAAGGACACAGTGGTTGAGATTTAGGTTTGAACAGGACCTTGAAGTTTCTCAGAGATGCTGAGGTAAACATGCTGCACAGATAGTCTGAAACAATCTGGAGCTCACAGGAGACACAGGGACTGGCGTATGCATTCGCGGGTAATCTTCAGTGAGAATGTATTTGAAGCTGAAGGGACGGAGAAGATGGACTAGACAGTATGGAGCACGAGGAGCCAAGGGCAGGCCTCGAGGACCGGAGCATTCGGCAGGCAGGCAGGGGACAGTGAACCTGCATGGAGCACGGGAGAGCAGGGCGGTGAGAAAGAGCCAGGGTATGTGGGCCATGGGAGCTGGGCAGAGCGATTTCAGGATGGCAGGAGTGGCCAACATCAGCCAAGCCTGCTGGCAGACTAAAGAAATAACACAGAGCCACTGTGTTCAGCAACACGGGGGTCAGTGGAGACTATAGTGAGAAACGATCACTCTTGCGGGGCAGGCGCAGGGTTGCAGCGGGTTGAAGAAAAAGTGGGAGGAGAAGAAATGAAGATAGTGAGTGGAGACAAGGGCAGGAAAGGCCAAGGTTGTGGCTGCAGAGGGTGTGTGGGTCAAGAGATGTTTTGTAAAACATGTAATGGATTTCAGTGTGTTCAAAAGTCATGGAAGCCAAGTGTCTGTCAATACATGAGTGGATTAATAAAATGTGGTATATGTATACCCTGGACTTCTACTCAGCCACACCCACAAAAAAAATGATGAACTGATACCTCCTGTGTTAACCTGGATGGAACTGGAGACCATTCTTCTAAGTGAAGTATCACAAGAATGAAAAGCAAGCACCACATGTAGTCACCATTAAATTGGAAATAATTCATCAACACTTACGGGCACATATGGAAATAACATTGGAGATCAAGCAGGGGGTGGGGAAAAGGACGTGGGTAAATTCACACCTGTCAGGTACAATGCACTCTGTCTGGGGCATGGGCACACTTATAACTTTAACTTAAACAGTAAAAAAGCAATTTATATAACCAAAATGTTTGTACCCCCATAGTGTTCTGAAATAAAATAAAAAAATAAGAAGAAAAATAAAAAACACAAAAAGCAAAAACATAAAACAAGAGTCATGGAAGGATCCAGTGGTGTCGGAGGGGTTGACTCCATGGAGAGACAGGGACAGAGGAGGGTACCCAGTGGTGCAGTGTCCCTGAGAAGGCTGGAGGCGGGTGAGCAGGGTTGACCTCAGACCAGACAAAAAGATATTTTACACTGAGTGAAAAAGAAAAGAAAAAATATTTTTTATTGTTTTGCTTAGAATTTCATTTCGGGCATATCATTGACAAGGATCTAGGGCACTGTAGTTTTTATTGACTTCTTACCACGGGTTATCCACCTAATATTTTTAAATTCAAAAAGTTGTTTTTTAAAATCATCTTCTCCGCCAGCCCTTTTATTACAGACTGTGCTTTTCATTTGTTATGTTTCCCCATGCTTACGATGCATCGCACGCAATGGTATTATTGCTGTTCTGCATGCGTGTTATTACTTTAGATTTGCAGGGCCCTCCCTGTGAATAGCAAAATGCAATTTATGAAATCTGACAATAATTCTCAGAACACCTCTGTGCTGTACGTTAAACTCAGTCCGAAAAGCAGTGTGGAAGCAGTCAGCCACACTGCCAGCTTCCAGAGCTTCACGCTGCCACTTGCACTCGGAAGCAGCCTCCCCATCCTTCTCCGGGTGGAGCCCTGGAGGGCGGCAGTACCTACCGAGGCCACTCCCCTTGCTGGCTTTACCGTTTGAATTAACTTGGGAACAGGTGTCTCTAGATTCATCCAAATGTGCACAAAGACACACGCTTCCACTTTCAGTTATTTATCAAAACTGTAATTGCCTAAGAAAGTTATGCAAAGTAGTCATCTTTCATGTCCTGTGAAAAGCTAGCAGCGTGCGATTGGCGCGTGCAGTGGTCAAGAGGGCAGATTCTCAGGTCAGACCACCTGGGTTCGCATGCCAGGCCTGCCACTCGCTGGCCGCTTGTGACCTTGGGCAGGTTACACTTCTTTATGCCTGAGTTGACTTCGCTACAAAATAGGCATTTATTACTCTGCATGTCATGTGATGATTGTACGGATTAGAGTTAATTCAGTAAAGCTCTTAGAACAATGCCTAACACATAATAAATAATAAATTCTGTTTATCGTCTCAGATGCAGTGATGGCGCTTCAGGCATCTGTTATCTTCTGCTGCCTCCACTTGTGGGCAGTTTCATTTGGGAAACCCTTTTTGTTTTAGTCACATACGAGTCTAAAAGCAGGTTATTCTGTGCCTGGGTTTTCAGTGTCTAAATTAATATGGTCCATAGTAATAAGATTCTATAGTGTGTGAATGTGTACATATTCTCCCATATATGTAATAACCAATATCTATTCCCTTTGCATTAAAAACAAGCCCCCACTCCACCCCCAGGCACCGAATGGCCCTGTGATGGAGGGAGTGTCTTAGCCAGTTTGGCACGAATATATCCACTTTCTTTTTCAGCTGTTTTAAACATTTAGCGGTGACATCAGATGATTGAACTTTCAAAAAAACTCTTCCTAAAATCTGTTTGGACGGGATCATTTGCTGTAAAGACCTGGCATTATTCTAAGGCGCTTTGTGCTCCCTTAATTGAAAAGCCCTGACATTGACATTGCAGTGGGCTGGCCTTTGGGGCCACCAGCAGACGGCTTCCTTTCGTGTCTCGTACTGCTAATGACTCAGACAATGCTTTTCGATGAGATCAGAGGCAATCTACTAACGAAAAAGTGGAGAGGACTCGAGAGCTTAAAAGAGGAGAGAGGAGAGATGTGAGAAAACCTAAAAAAAGACAAAAGTTGGTGTGGAAGACGGGGTGGCGCGGGCTCCACAGCAAATTTGTCATTCGTCCCAGCCCAGCTATTTAGAATCTTTTTTCCAGTGGGAAGAGATGGAGGAAAATCCTGTCCAAAAGAACAAGGAAGATGTCTTTGAAATGATGTGAGGGGACCCAGAGACAGACATGGAGTTGAGCTGGGCCAGGTCGTGCCCTGCAGGTCCTGGGGAGAGGCTCATCCAGTGCGCTCGTTTGCTCCCGGGTCACGTCAGGATGGAGGCTGCCAAGTGCCATGTCCTGCGGGTGCTTAAATGTCCCCACGGTGGATGGCTCCGTTCATAACCTATGGTTGCGGCCCCCCTTGGCCCGCCTCCATCCCCCCCAGCCCCCCTGCACCCTCCTCCATCCCCCTCCGTTCACCCCCCTGAGCGGTGCCCCGCCGCTAGCAGCCCTGCGGTGGAAGTGCACCCGCAACACAGATTAAGTGGAAGCTTTGGGGTTTTAAAGAAAAAGGAGCACTTTTTCATTTTAGAAATGGAAAACTTAATGTCTCCTGTGTCAGTGCACTCTATGTTCCCTGAAATTGTTTCATCTCTATGCTAATTTTATGCTGAAAATAGGAATTCCCCTGTGCTGGAGAGGAGAAAGAGGGCTGGGAAGTCAAAGACTGTCTGAGTGGCTGAGAGTCAAGTGGGCCCCTCAACTCGATCCCACTCAGAAAATGCCCTCAAGGCAGCCAGAGTTACACTGAAGGTCCCGATGGGGGAGTCAGGGCTTCACCTGCCACCCAGGACCCGCTCCCAGGCCATGGGCGTGGAGTCCTGGCCTGGAGTCTGCGCTCGGTCCTGCCCCAGTGCTTTTCCTGGTAGATCCGGATCTCGGTATTGACTTCCCTTGATTTCTTCCACTTCAGTTTTGAATGAATAATTAATCCATTAAAAGCACCATCTCAAAAGCACAAAGTAATCTGTAATTCCATGACTGTAAGTTCTTTGAATAAGAAGTGGACAGTGTGTTATGTTTCCTTCTAGGCTGATCTGCCTCTCAGTGGAACATGAGATGTTGAGGATGGGAATCTCGTCCTCGTCATCTCCGTATCTGGAGAGCACCAGCACGGGCCCTTGCTCGGCGTAGACAGTCTGCGCATATTGGGTTTATAGCTGTGATCCCTGGAGATTCCGGTGGGTCTGTCATCCAGTAGCGGCTCAGGGCGTTTGGACAGGAAGAGATTGGAAGGGTCTGGTTGTCACTGCTGTTTCACTGGTTCACAAAGATACTTCCTTTTTATCAGTTTGGTCCTGCCAATTCTCTTCACCTAGTTTCCTGTATCCTTCCATACACAGTGATGCTGGGGTTCGTTGTTGTTTTATTTGTTGCTTTAAAGAGATAATTCATGATAAAAAGAGAGTATACTTGTTTCAGGGCCAGAATTAGGACCACTGGGAGGAAAATCATGAAAAGTTGATTTCAGCTCCAAAGAGCTCTAGGGACAGACTGTTTGTGAAGGTCTGAATGTGTTTAAGCAGACTTTTGTGGTCACACAAGACCATTGTCCTGGAGGATGCCCAGCCCAAGACTCAGCTCTTCAGGATGTTGACTGACGGCCTACTTTGGAGACTCCTCCCAGCCTTGCCATGTGGAACCTCGGATGACATGGCGGTGGGGGAGATGTAGCAGCGTGTTGGCTCGGGCGAATTCAGGGCGGTGGTTCTGCAGGCTCTCCGTGGGGGCCGTTGGGGCTGGCAGCCCAACAGTGTTGCCTAAGTCCATGGGGCACAGCTTCTAGAATGCTCTGAGAATGCTGACTGGGGAGGCGTGCAGGAGCTGTGGTGCAGCTCATCCTCAAAGGGAAAGCACCTCTTGGAGATTTAGTATTCACATGCTCCAGAGGGATTAGAGGTGGGACTGTCGAGGAGACAAGAGGCATGGTATGTGTGGACAAGGAGCTTTCTAGCTGCTGGATAGTGAGGTGTAGTAAGCTTTGTGTTTCACTGTATTCATTTTCCCCGTATATAGGAATGTCTGAGCCAGAACCGCGTAGCCCAGGGCAGGCGTTTTAGTGACCTGGAGTAGAGAAAAGTACATTATAAACAGTTTCTGGAAACATAAGGGGCTGAAATGCATTTAGCCACATTGGAAAAGATAATGGAAATTGTGTTTCTTTCTTTCTTTTAACTAATTCCTTTCAGGTTTAAGTACACAGTATTGCCTTTTTAAATCTTTCACCAAGCAGACCCTGGCAGAACTCAGATGGGTGAGAAACAGTCACTAGCCAGCTACTGGATGACATCTCAGCAGGAGGCTTCTTTTTTTTTTTTTCTTTTTTGAGATACGGTCTTGCTCTGTCACCCTGGGTAGAGTGCAGTGGCAGCATCATAGCTCACTGCAACCTCAAACTCCTGGGCTCAAGTGATCCTCCTGTTTCAGCCTTCTGAATAGCTGGGACTACAGACATGTAACACCACACCTGGCTAATTTTTCTTTGTTCTTTTTTTTTTTAGAGATGGGGTCTCACTATGTTGCCTAGGTTGGTCTTGAACTCCTGGCCTCAAGCAGGTGATCCTCCTGCCTCTTCCTCCTAAAGTGCTAGGATTACAGGCATGAGCCACCATGCCCGGCCTATTTCTTAACTAAAAGGAACTTAAGTAAGAGTCACCAGTGCTTTTTGTTTGTTTATTTCTTTTGCTTTTTATCTAGAGCAAGGCACACAAATGTGCTCAGTAAACATTTGCTGGTTAAAGACCACAGCAGGTCCCCAAATGCTTGGAGTTGGAAGAGGTACCGCTTATCTGCCTCCATGAGCTCCTATCAGGAGAGCAGTGAGCATAATTGTATAAGGAGCAGCGTTGAGCCCTCTCCCGTACAGTGCCGGGAGCCCCAGGAAACCTGCCAGTTGCAAGGAGAGGGAGCGATTTAGTGCTATGTACCAGGCATACGCAGCTCTGGACACTGAAGATACGAGGACAGATAAGAAACAAAACAATTAAAATGTGATTAAGATCATATCCAACAAAATCAACATTTGGAAGGGAAAGGAGAAATCATTTGACATTAAAGATAACCCCTTAAAAAAAAAACTATCGGTACCGAATGTAGAGCCAGCCAGCTAAATCCGTAGAATTATGGAACATCAGAGCTAGATAAGCCTTTAGATCAATCTGTCCAAACATGTTATTTTATAGATGGGGAAGTGGAAACCCAATGAGGTAAAGGTGTCGGCAACATCTAGTTTACATTTCTTTCTGGCTGCGTTCACAGTGGGTAAATGCACCTTAACTTTAGTGGGTTGAAAAGACAGATGCTGTTTCCTCTAAAAATATTTTGGCTGCTGGTGACCGACTCTTAGAGCAAGGAAACACTTTCTAACGTTGCTGTGGGATTCAGTCTGTGGCGTGTGGGTTTCCTGAGCTGCCGAGCTGTTCACATTCTCCTGCTTTATTGGTGGCCCACGTTCCTTTACTGCCCGCCGTCAGAGGCTGGCTGTGCCGCTCCTCTGCCCGGCCCCTCCAGAAGTCTCTGCACACTGACAATAAATAGTAGGTCTGAAAACAGATGACAGGTTTTTAAATCTGGCTTTTTTCCCTCAAGGGATGATGTGGGGTTTAGTAGCTTCAGTTATGTTGAATTTTACTTATAAATGGTGATGACTTGCTTATAATGTAAGCCTTATTTTCTGTTTTATATGTATTTTATAAGAAGCCACGTAAGCAAATATTTAGTTTATTGTCAGTCTTGTTACTGCTGGACGGCGGCAGTAAAGTAAATGACATTGTTCCAATTCCACCTTGGGAGTGACTGCCCTCGAGGACGCGCGGCGGTCCCGGCACGCTGGCGGGTTATCCAACGCCCACGCGATACTGAAATACTGGTCATTGGTTGTTTTAGTCATATGGCCAAAGAAACCGGAGGGGAAAAGAATCCTGAAAATTTGTTTCACTAAATGAGTTGAATTTTAGATGCTTTCACGTGCTTGATTCAGGAAAAACATTTATTCTGTTATTCTCTGTGTAGAAAGAACTGAGGCAGAAGTGGATGGCTTTGAAGGCGTATCCCAGTTTGAATCCGGGTTTTACCTCTGCTGCTACGTAACCTTGAGCAAGTTACTTAACTTCTCTGGCCCTCGAGGGTTTTCACTTGTAACGATGGTATTACCACATACTGTTTTCAAGAAGGTTATATTTTAATAGTCAATATAAGGTACCCAGCACAGTACCTGAAAAACAAATGTTAATTCCCTTCCTCCTAAGAAAGGGTAATCCTGAGGTGGGAAAGCACGAGCCACTTCTTGACCCTCAGCGGCTTTGTCACCCTGGCTCATGTGCCCTTGTCTCCTGCGGTCGATGCTTAAACGACGGGTACTCAGTGTCCACCAACAGATCCCTCGAGAGACAGCCGCGGGAAACTGGTCACTGCAGCGCGACAGGAAGCTTGTTGAGGATCTTATCCGTTTTATCACTCAGTGCCCTCTGTGAAACCCGTCGTGAGAAACGTCTGCTGAGTTCAGTGCCAGGTGTTAGCTCACCTCAAGGTGCGGGTGCATTTCTCCTTAAGAGTGTGTAACCGCCCCTTCTCCTCCCGCGGCGGCTGGGGCGAGGCTCGCCCCCTTCCCTGACCTCAGTAGTCCCATGCTTCCGGGCATTTCCCTCGCCATCCTGCAGAGTGTTAGGAGTGGGGTTTTGACGCTGCCATGTGGCATTAGAGGCCCAGCTCTCGAGTTCCCAAATCCTGCCCTCCAGTCACTCTGGCCCCCGATGAGCTCCCAAGAGTCAAACAAAGAGTGCAACAAGGGTTGCACCTCTGTACCCGCGAGAGCACCAGGGCCCCCGTCTACAGGTGGGTTCTGGACTTGGTGGAGGAGCTGGGGAAGGGGAAGAGGCTGAGTTGGCTTAAGCACAAGTTCTGCCTCCTGCTAAACCCACATCTTCGGATCTCTCTGCCTGCTTGTAGGGCTCACGACCTTTGCAGGGGAGTGCGGAAGACGGGGGCAGAGTGAGTCTCGCTCGAGAAAACCGTCAGTGACATCCTATCCCTTATGTTGCTTCGTCATTTTTCTTCATATGCAAATATTATTTTATTTTATGTTTTCTTTCGTAAGCCTCTTTAAACTTTTTATAGAATGAGGCAAGATATAAACACCTGTATACAGATTAAAGGCAGCATGTTAATGATCTACACACCCAAGCGTGGTGGTTATGCTCCAAATGCACACGTGTACAAAGGACATTCAGTGAACGAGGCTGGCCATGGACGATTTGGTCCTTGGTCAAGTCACAGTTAGGTTCCTCTACTCAAACAGCAGAAATCAATACTGACTAATTGATTTGTATTTAACAGGCAGTATACCCACTAATTATAGATATCATCCTTCAGGAAATCATCTGTTTACAGGGCTGTGTCCCCTACTCAACATTTAGCTTCTAGAGAGCAGAGACCATGTCCTACTGTTCTTTATATATATCATACTCAGCCCACGACTCATGAACAATAAATCACAAGGGATGACTGAATAAGTGAGAATTTTTTAATAGGGAGATTATTCAGAATGAAATGTAAACTATCATAATATTTTAGAAGGAATGGCATTTTGGACAAGTTATTACTTGTATGTACTTTCAGAAACACAAACTGTTCCCCTAACCAAATGCTACTGAGTAAGAGCCTGCTTTTGTGGAGAGATAAACATTTCTCATTAGCATGCACAGCACTGAAGCCCAGTTACATTTTTTTAATAAATACACTTGTTAAGTGTTTCTATGCAGCACATTCTCTCGAAAAGCTTATCTGATTTACATCATTCAGTTTCCTAGCAGGCCCTGTTCCACTGACCGTGTAAAGTTCCAGCTGGGACGCTTCATGATTATTAGCGATTGTTAATGACGACGGAAATCAGGTGGCTTTGCTGAATTGATATGTACCTGAAAGCTTGTTTATTTTTAGTGTCTTTCTTGTGCTCACCCCAGACTATATATTCAGTATGCCTGACTATGTGAAAGGTTGGAATGTTCACACACTGTAATAAATAATGAGTGTCAGTGAACTCATTATGGTAAATCCTTAGGTAATTACTTTCTGCCTTAGTTGGGGGACTTATGGTAGCAAAAGCTAAAATTATTCCATCTCCAGACAAACCTTGAGGTGGCTGTTAGAGTTAAATATAATTCATTTGCAGCATGTTTATTATAGTTAAATTTAACTAATTTAGGGCCTGTTGCTGGCCAACAGCTGAGGAGGAGGAAGTTTCAGCGTCCATGAGTTCCTCACAAAGAAAAATGAGGCTCCACGGCCGAGCTGTCAGAATATGACGTAAGAGTAACTCCCACTCTGTCTCCGTTCTTCCTGTCCCCAGCGTTGGATGGGTTTGTTGCTGAAAGTGGTTGGCTAATGAGCTATTCAGGCATCAGATTAACGTGGTGCAGCAAGAGGAAATCTCATCATTCGACCGGGGTTGTGCGCAGTTCTCTTCCTTGTTTCTGTTGGAACTTCCTGAAGTAACGGAAAGAACCGTTGTAGCCAAGGTCATTGTGACATGAACGGATTTCTTAGCAGATTGTGAGGCTCCCTCCTCCTACCCCCCACCCCCCAACTTCATAGCTCCAATTTGGGTGTTAGCCTGGAAGACTGCTCTGGAAAAAAATGTAAAAGAACCAAGCACATGTTTACAGAGGGTGGTTCAACCTTGTAAAGATGTTTCCACTGAACACCTTTTAGGTAGATTTTGCCTCGTGATAGCTCTTCTGAGCTAGAGGGCCGACTCTGCCAAAGTCGTTACGGGGACTCCTGTGGGGGAAATTACAACGTTGAGAGGTGCTGACTTCGGGCCATCAGCTTGTGTCCAAGAACAACAGCCAGGAATCACTTGGGTAGACTGTTCCCCTGAAGACAGGGCCCGTGCCAGGAGAGGAAACAACATTCCGATCGTCGTGAGGAAAGTGGATTTGAGGAAAACATTGTCCTACTTTTCCACAAAAATGTCACGTTTCTGCTCTGGAAATATATGCACTGTTTTAATTGCTTAAGAGAAGGGAGCAGCTGGGCAAAGTCCAGAGAAGGATGAGCAGAGGAGCAAGGGAGTCAGCAGGTATTAATAGCTGCCGTGAACGTGCAGTTCGGAAGCAGCGAAGCCCCTTCAGCAGGGAGACATGAGTAAAGAGAAGATGGCACTGAAGCCTGTGGCGTCTGCAGCAGTTCCGTGGGGCCTCCTTCTCCAAATCCAGAGTGTAGAGCTAGCAGGGTGGGGAACCGGCCTGTGCCCAGCGGCCACCCCGACACTCCATCCAGGACGGGCGCCGCAGCCTCACTATCCCCTGGTCAGTTCCTCGCCATTGCATCCCAGGGCGACACAGCTTACAAATGGCAGCGCTTTCTGACTCTTACTAAGCTAGTATTCTTCCCACTGCGCCATAGTTTCTTCCCCAGAGCCCAGACTTTTCTGAAAACTCCCCTTTTCGGTTTTGCTGTAACAAATTTTGGCTGTAGAGATGGTTTGTGACGTTAATGGGCAAGCTGTGATATAAAAAGTAAACTGTATGGGTTATATAATTTCGGGGACAGGTTAACTTTTCCAGAATTTGTGTCTCAAAGTAAAGATTTAATTGAGGCTATGAAAATTCAGGAAAAAATAATAAAGCTTTCCTACACTTCCCTCCTCCCCTTGCAAGCCCCCCTTAAAAATAGCATCTGAAGTTTCATTGTAGCTGAGTCACTGCTTGGTGTGATCCAGGGCTAGGCTGCAATAGGACCTGTCAGAATGAGGCCACGGTGATTCACAATGAAGCTAAGTTCAGTTGCCACCGACAGCATGTGTTCCTCTCTTCTTTCCTTGGAGTTTGGAGGCACCATATTTTGCCTTTGGAGTAGGAGCACCTTTGCACAGCGAGAGTGATGGGATGAGAAGGGCCACTGCAATTAATGCGCCCTCTGGGCTCTCCCGCTGTGACACACAGAATTCCTAGCCACTTGTTAGGGGAAGGTCTGAGTAATTAACATAACCAAAGACCTATGGAGCCTATAGCTGTGAAGGAAATTTATCTCATCTCCCTTTGCAGTGTAGTGTTGTCAGTCTACCAACCAAGTGCCCCTGTACCTCTCTGGGCCCAAACTGTGCTTCCCAGGGAGGAGGGGCAAATGATTGAGTAGATTTGGTCTTTACCCTAAAGGAATTTAGGGAAAGACCAATTAAAGAAGGACCCTGCAGATCCTAATCACGTGTGTGTCAGTTTCCAAAGCAGTATGAGCCTTAAGGGCAGAAGCCGTGTCTGGTTTTGCTGGGTACCCGATGCCCATTTTCATGGGGCTGAAGTGAACAGGCACTGCCAGCAGCACCTGCTTCCCTGCTTCTGCTGTCAGAAGGACTCAGTCAAGACAACATTCCTTCGTCCCCTTCCGAGGGCACCACAGTAACAAGGCCACAAATCTGAGCCTGTCCACCCTGGTGCAAGTGTCCAGGAAACTGAGAAGAGATCCGCATTAGCAAGGATGCAATCACAATGGTTTTATTTTTAAAATGGGACTTGGGCAGTAAAAACATTCTATGCTCCCTGGCATTTGTGCAGAATTCAGCTAAACTTATGCTAGTTGAACTCGTGCCAGCTGTGGGGAAGTGAGGGCCAGATATAAGAAACATGAGGACTTTCCAAGAAATGAAGCTTCTTCGCTGCCATGCTGAGGATGCTTGTTTCTGATAAACTCAAAACTTATAAGAAATGTAGAGCAGAGCTTCCCGAACAGGGTGCCTTAGTGCACAGATTTATACACATGGGAGTGCCGGCATACTGATCTCCACAGCTCTTTGGACACCTGGGTATTTCTGGAGTATGGGCTTTAGGTATGAATATGCATGCAGATATATAATACATATAACGTATCTGTACATCTGAGGATGCTAGAAGGTTATACAAGAAGATGTTAACTGTGCTCATCTCTGGATGGTAGGATTATGGTATCCTTTAATCATTTTACTTGTTTATTTTAACTTTTAAATCATCTATATCTGAGATCCCCAACCCCCAGACTGCGGACCAGTACTGGTCTGTGCACTGTTAGGAACCGGACCCCACAGCAGGAGGTGAGCAGTGGGCCAGCGAGTGACGCTTCATTTCTATCTATAGCCGCTCCCCGTTGCTCGCTTCACTGCCTGATCCCCACCTCCTGTCAGATCAGTAGCGGCATTAGACTCTCATAGGAGCTGCAACCCTGCCGTAAACTGCGTGTGCGAGGGATCTAGGTAGTGGCTCCTGATCGGAATTTACCGCCTGATGATCTGAAGTGGAGGTGACGCATTGATTGATGCTAGTGCTGGGGAGCGGCTGCAAATGCAGATTACCATTAGCAGAGAGGTTTGACTGCACAGTAAACGTAATGTGCTCGAATCATCCCAATCTCCCCTTCCGCCCACCAATCCATGGGAAAATTGTCTTGCATGAAACAAGTCCCTGGTGCCAAAAAGGTTGGGGACCACTGAGCGATCTTTCAACCCAACCAAATACAAACTGAAATGCTGAAGTGAGAGGTATCAAGGTTTGGTGATCCAGCCAAAGGTTTATATATATGTTATATTTAAACACTGACTTAGAAGCCATTTGCCCTGAGGATATGTCCTTTTTCTTTCTTTTTTGTCGGTTTAAAAATGACTATTTTCAGTCAGTGCATGCTTGTCTAAAAAAAAAAAGAAAAGAAAAGGGAAAGCAGATGTCAGAAATCAAACAAATTATTGCATCTTGATGGATTCACATCATTTTTTTTTTTGCCTCCAAACCTGTTAATAATATTGGTAACAGCCCAAATAGCCAGTTTTTTCATTTGTAGTTATCTCTGAAGTTACCTTCTTGTTAAGTATGTATTTGATAGAAATATTAAGAGAAAGCCCTGATGGTGGGATGTTAGTTTACAGTAAAGCAGCAGTCTGCAACCTTCTTGGCACCAGGGGCCGATTTCATGGAAGACAATTTTTCCACAGATGGGGGATGACCACGGTGTCATGGGGTGGTGGGGTGCAGAGCTCCAGTGGTGATGCGTAGCCCGTTTCCTAACAGGCCATGGAGCGGTAATGGGCTGCAGCCCGGGGGTTGGGGACCACAGCAATAAAGGACACTGACGATGGGACCCCGGGAGGGCAATGACCCATGCAGACGCAGTATACTGGGAGTTGGGAATTCTTGTTTCCCAGAAACTATAGACAAGGAGTGATGATTTGATATTTGTATTTTGTAGCATCTTACATTTGCAAAATGTTTACGGTCATTCAAATTTGTTTTTTTCACAGCAATTCTGCAAATGCCTAATTTCTTTATGCTTGGGCCCAGATCCTTAAGGGGGCTGTGGGGTGTATGATGTTTGCCTTCTTCTCACTTAGGAATGCCTATAACCTAAATGAGATCAATATCATTTAGTTCTTCCGGGAGAAGTACTATTTTTGCATCTTGCAAACATTATAAAATACTTCCATATTTGGAACTGTGGCATTTTGTGCTCAAAGAGATTTTTAAAAGAAATTGGTCTGGTTCCTTCATTATACAATAAAAAATTGAAACCCACACAGGCAAAAAGAAATGCCCAAAGTCACAAGAAGTGGTCGGTGGCAGGGCTGGGGCCAGAGCCCAGTTCTCTTTTTACTACTTCTAATAACTCTGTACTTTTGACCTAGGATTTCCCAATTATTATGGGGAACTAAAAGAAAATGTTTTCTAATCTGCATTTTTTTCGGGGTAAAAGAAATTAAAAAATATAGTGCCTTCCACAACAGAGATTCAGTAAATATTTGGTGAAGAAGATATTTGATAAACTTGCATATATTTACCTCTTGGGTCAATAAAAAAATACATCATATTCATAGATA
Source organism: Avahi laniger (assembly GCA_963575035.1). Lineage (NCBI taxonomy): Eukaryota > Metazoa > Chordata > Mammalia > Primates > Indriidae > Avahi > Avahi laniger. The sequence continues at coordinate 13,238 of CAUYSK010015274.1, read as the reverse complement.
GGTAGGTAGGTAGATAGATGGACACTGGGCAGTATGTAGCTGCCAGTCCACACGAGGATTTGATTATTGCGTATCCCAGTCTGTGGGGCTCTGTTCAAAGAAGGAAGCCCTGGAGAAGAGTGACAGAATTTTGGAAGACAGAGAAAATATCCTCCTTTTCAGTGGAAACCTCCCAGAAGGTTTGTTGCGTTGAGAAAGCCATACACATCTATGTGCATGTGTTTTGATATCAGTAATTCTTTGCTTAGTCATGAAATACATTACTTACCATTCCACATGCACCAAATATAGTGTTAAAAGAGTCCTGTTAAATTAGGAGAAATCATAGAAAAAAAGTACGGTTAAAACATTACTCAGTAATTGTAATAGTCTGTCTTGTCTTGGATTTGTGTTACTAAGTTTCTCATGTTTCATTTTGAAAGAGTAACTTAGAAAACATTAAGAGAAATTCCAATATATGCCTGGAAGAGCTGATCTTTACCAAAATTGAGTAAAAATTTCAGAGATAAATAAACATAGACTAATTCCTAAAGAACCTAACAGAAAGTACATTGGTTTCATCATATTTTCCATTGGTCAGCATTTCCAGTAGGAAGCTGAATTTCATTTTCTTTTGCATATCCACAGAATATGTTTTTCTAATCACCTTTCCCACATTTTAAACAACATCTTGGTCATAATTGTGGTATGTGCTGCATTGAACCTAGGGTGAAAATCATTCTTTTTTCCCCCACCTAAGGGAAATTTCACTTTTTTATTGAATGAAGGAGGCAAAGTGTAAATTAAAATAAAGATAACTACTGTTAAATTTGGTTAGGTTTATGTAAAAAATATCAGTCAAAACAACCTGAGTCAAGTTTGAAGACAGAGAGGTTTAATTTAGTGCAATCCATTTAAGTATGCAAGAAGCTTTTTTTAATGGCATTTAAATATGTCGGCTTCCGTTACGAAGAAAACACACTTGAACTGAGCATTAGATGAATGAAGGGTTTATGTACTTGTCTTTTATGGATGATTTCGTTTATTTGATTCTTCTCTTTCTCTCCTGTATTCTTACATTAGACCTTAACCTTTAATTGGATTTTATATGCATTAAATACAAACAATATACATATTAGACTGGATGCATATTTCGAAATTTGGATTTATATAATCTTCCATTTTCAAGTTACGAGGCTAACAATATATTTTGTTGCACATGCCTGTAGTGTCCTAGTTTGGGATCTGCTTTAATTTACAATGACATCCTAATAAAACTATTGCAGAGAGCAGAATTATAGTGTCACATGAAGATAGCGTGTATGCCACATGCCTTGTAATAATATATTAAATGAGTGCAGATGGGATTTTATATGGAAAAAGCTCAAAGCAGTTAAAAGAATTCTATATTTCATAGAATTTTTAGAGTCATATTTCTGAATGTGAAAGTTTCATTTTCTTTAATTATCTGTTGAATGCTCCCAGCCTTACTAGTGCTTCGTCTGTACTTTTATTCTGTCTTGGTAAGAGAAAGTCTTACTTGTCAGTCCTAAGTGTATGCCCCATCTCACAACTGCACGATTCCCTCTCTCACTCTGCTGTCGTCCCATGGTATTTGCTGCTTTCTGCAGTCAATAGAGACAGACTTGAGCCAACTTAAATGTTGTCTCAATATTTACCTAGTACAAAGAAAATTCCATTTGAGAAAACCACAGAGTATAGTCATTCCTGGAACAACCAAGAGATGGTTATTACTGTTGGAAAGAATATTTTAAAAAATCAATCTCAATTCAGAAGCATATGTATGTTTAAAGTGCCCATACATCTAAGATTGTTCTCGATTAATTTCATGAAGTGTTATTTTTAATTAAAAACATTTTAAACATTTTAAATTTTTAAACCAAAGATGATTAATTTTTATATAACCAAAGATGATTAACTTTTACATAAATTTGTGAATCAGACCAAATTCTTTGTCAAACCATGTGTCTCGCTTTCTTTTTTATGTGGATGTGGTATTAATGCTGAAAATCAAAACAACCATAATTAAAACAGACTGGTCTATAAGGGAAACATAAAGTAGGCAAGGTTCGTGTTCAGCTTCCTTTCGTGTCTTCCCAGCTCTCTATCAACAAGTCCTTTGTTTCCACCTTCCTCTCCCGCAAGGTGAAAATGCCCCTGCCTCTGCCTTGCTCCCTCACTCTGTAATAGCTGTTACGAACTTGGCAATGAGCCAACATAATCAAATTCTCTTAGCCAGACTTCTGTGACAATGGAACCTTTAGGTATTCTGTTCCAAACACTTTCTAACAGAGCCGTAGCACCAGGACACCTGTGTGGGAACCGGTCCTGCAGGTGCCAGGTGAATCCCTGTTAGTGACAGTGACTAATAATGCTGCTTTGGAAAATTAACCTGGCTTCAGTAAGACAGAGAGGAACGGGTACCCAGCCCAGCCGGAGCCAAGCAAGGGGCTATTGCCAAAGCCTAGACCCCTGTGAGCTCGTAAGATAGAGTATGTGTTCATTTCTCACACTCCTAGTTTTGTTTTGCAGTTACTTGAAATGTTTACATGCCTGTTTGCCCACTTGATTGTGAAATTCTGTCTCTGAGGGCAGAGTTCTGTCTTATGCTAGCGCAAAGGAGGCACGTAGGTAGGCGTGGAATGAATGGGTGAATGCGTTGGTCTGTGGGCACTCAGTTAGTCCAGGTGGCGACAAGGATGGCATGAATTCAAATGGCGACTTTGAGAATTGCAAGAAATGGATGGATGCAGAAAACAGGGCAATAAAACGAAAAGAAAAGTTGAGAGACCAAGGATTCGAAGCCTGCAAGGTTTTGAGCTGAGCAAAAGGGAGAACCCGGGTGGCGGTGGTGGAGAACCCCGTAGGAGAAATCTCATGAGGGAGGTTGACAGATAAACAGTTTGCCAGAATCTTTTTCTCGAAGAAGCAGCCTCTGAAATGCGCCTATTTCTACCCTTTCAGGTCACCTCCCCTTGCCATACCCCGCTCAAGTTCCTGGAGGTCTGATTTCAGATAAATCACTTTCCAGCAGAAAAAAGATTTTTATAGACATAGCAGATGTACATGTTTTGAAGGACATTTCTGTCAGCTCTGGAAGGTCATCATCTTTTTTAGACTTGGGAGGAAAGGAGGGTGGAGGGGAGATGGGAAATCTGAGGCTGGTGTCTTGAGGAGACGCTGTCCCCTCCTGGGAGAGGGCCAGGACCAGCCCATCAGGTCTCGGCATCTTTCAGAGGCACTAAGTTCTCAGCAGAGAAGAGACAATTTTACAGTCTGTGTTGTGAGTTCTGCACCCCAAGCCACTACTGCAGATGGCCTCTTCGTTTCTAAGTAAATAACCTCCAAGAGGAGATTCGCCTCGTTTCACAAGCAGCCGCCCTTTGCAACACCCTTCGCACACTGCCCGGCACAGTTTTTACCGTCTCGTTCCTACATCCTTCCGGAGTGCCGAGGAAGGGCTGGCTTAGCCGAGCGGCGTGGAAGTCAGGAAGGAAGGACCCTGATATATTGCACTTTAAAGTGTGTGAGTTACAAAGGGAATATGGCAAATAATTCACTGTCTATTTTCAGCCCCTCTTTCTCCAAAGTTTTGGAATGAACTCTCTAAATTTCCCAAGGAGTTTTCTGAAGGTTCTGCCAGACGACCACAGAGTGTGAAGATGCCTGCCAGGTGCTTCCTGGACCTTTTGCCCACTGTCTGTCTGCTAACCCAGGGAAGTAGGCTGCAGTCTTGTCTCAATCCAGAAACGGCGCCCCTTGGATCAGAAGGAATGTCTGAAACACATTGATTTGTGGTCAGAATAGTAAGCTAAGCTCTAGGAACATCCTGCCAGAGGCCAGTCCTTAGGAAATAGTCTCACACTTTTTTTTTGCTGGTGAAGCTGATGACATGCTGCAACTGACCTTCTGCTGAAGGCCAGAAAACAGGTGACAAAGCAAGCCTCTTCCTTTCTAATGTTTCCTTCAGGCTATGCTTTTTAGGAGTGATACCCTCTGTATCCTGAGAGACCATATCTGTGCAAGACATCATAACTAGGTCCTCAGAATAAGTGATACCAGCCTCTGGAATGTAACTGTGACCAAGATGTGCCCCGGGGTCACCAGCCTCCTCTCACCCTTTCCTTTAAAATTCAAACAAAAACATTAAGCCCTGCCCTGTTGAATGTTTTCGCGGACTGCCCGGGGGTGGTTGTGTCCCCTGTCCCCTGTAGCTCTAAGTCCACACTCCCCAGGTAGCTGACATCTCCGCATCCCCGATCACTTAGCCGCCTCTTTCCCCAGCGTACCTTAGACATACAGTAGCTTTCAAAAGATTGGAAATAATGGAGAGGAAATGAAAATTGAATTTCTGCATCGCAGTTGTGCCAGTTTATCAGCGATTCGTCCCCATAAAGAATCTCTTACTGGCCACCCTTGCCCTATCGCTAGGTTAACACCAGGAAACAGCTGTCTCTTTAGAGGAAAGCTTCTATCATGCCTGGCTCCTCCTGAGTGCCTGGTCTCCCCAAAACTGCGGTCTCTTTGGCCCAACTCCAAGAAAACCCCCTCATCAGTTTCCTTCATAACAGTCCCCTACAGTGAGATCCTTTTACTTAATTACATTGAGTGGTTTAGCTTCCTCTGTTCCAACTTCCCAGTTCCTGAAGGCCTTACTTTTCATAATTAAAAAATTCATTGAATTGTTCTTCTTTAAAGTATAGAGTTGTTCTCCCTCTAAAGCCGAATTTCACGCTCCAACCGAATATGGAAACAGCTGCAGCCAGGTATAAGCTAATAGCAATTTTTCCTTCCTGCTATATAATGATAATTTTTTTATAATAATATTTTGATTTCAACAGAGTTGGTGTAGCTCTGATGCTATTGGGGTCTCAGCAAAGGCATTAGAAACAACGGCTGTGCTCAGAGTACTTCCCTGCGCTTGGACATTGTGTAAATGCAGACACAGTTGCGTCTTAGTCTGTGGCTTTACGTAAAGGTGCTCAGCCACCAGGACGCAGAACCAGGAAGACAAGACTGTAAGTGATGGCTGTAGTAGCCACCCACGCCACTCACTGAGCCACGTGTCACCTGCATTGTTTATGCACAGGGCCAAATGGAAAGGATTTTCTTCTTTAGAAACAATGGAGACAAACACAAGGAAAGTGCTAGATGAGAATTATGGTAAACTATAATAAAAAAAGAAAATCAGTCCTTCTCACATTTCCCACACAGCTGCCCCCTCTGTCCCGCCATCATCACCACAAGGCTAATACGTAAGGTGGTTTATTGTTACCCTTTTATTATGCTACTTCTAGAAAATTCAGCAAGTCCCATAGTCCTGCCACCTAGTCCATAACATGTGGTCAATATATCTGTGCATTTCCTGCTATTAGGTTGGTGCAAAAGTAATTGCGGTTTCGGACCACGAATTTTAAATCATTATAACTAGGCTCAAAACATCTTAATTAATCCAAATATGAACTATTACAATCAACACATGTTAGCCAATGAGAAATAAGTTTGTTTATTCCTACAGCATAAAAATCCGTGCTTCGGGATTCAGCAAACTCTTGGAAAGCATTCTGCATCGTGCTGGTTGTGGAAACGTTTTCCCTGCAAAAACCTATCGAGATGCTTGAAGAAGTGGTAGTCAGTTGGTGAGATGTCAGGTGAATATGGTGAATGAGGCAAAATTTCATAGCCCAGTCCATTCAACTTTTGAAGCGTTGGTTGTGTGACATGCGGTCGGGTGTTGTCATGGAGAAGAACTGGGCCCTTTCTGTTAACCTATGCCAGCTGCAGGTGTTGCAGTTTATGGTGCATGTCATCGATTTGTTGGGCATACTTCTCAGATCGAATGGAAGAGCCGGGATTCCGAACGCCGTAGTGGATCAGACCGGCAGCAGACCACCAAATAGTGATCATGACCTTTTTTTTGGTGCAAGTTTGGCTTTGGGAAGTACTTTGGAGCTTCTTCTCGGTCCAACCACTGAGCTGGTTATTGGTTGTATAAATCCACTTTTCATCACACGTCACAATCTGATCAAGAAATCGTTTGTTGTTTCGTACAAGAAGAGAAGATGACACTTCAAAACAGATTTTTTTTATTTTCGGTCAGCACATGAGGTACCCACTTATTGAGCATTTTCACCTTTCCAATTTGCTTCACATGCCCAATGACAGAATGGTCAACCTTGCGTTCTTCAGCAACTTCTTGTGTAGTTACAAGAGGATCAATTTTGAGGATTACTCTTAATTGGTCGTTGTCAACTTCCGATGGCCGGCCTCTGCGCTCCTCATCTTCAAGGCTCTCATTTCCTTTGCAAAATTCCTTGAACAACACTACACTGTACGTTCATTAGCAGTTCCTGGGTCAAATTTGTTGTTGATGTTATGAGTTGTTTCTGCTGCTTTATTACCCATTTTGAACTTGAATAAAAAATTGCTCAAATCTGCTTTTTGTCTAACATCATTTCCATAGTCTAAAATAAATATAAAATAAACAACAAGCACTAAGTCATTAGCAGAAAAACATAAAGCAAGAACTGTGCATTAAAATTATCTATAACATAACCACATTTATAAGAACATATTCCAACATCGAATGGCAAATTTCAACAATGCTAAAACAGCAATTACTTTTGTACCAACCTAAAAAATAACATCTGACTGGGTTTCTTCCATTATCCTTTTCAAGTCGGAGTAGCAATTGATTTTCTTCATGATTTATTTTATAAAATAAACTTTAGAATTATTTTAGCAAATTCTATAAAGTACTTAAAAAAAAAAATCTAGCAGTGATTACATCAGATCTGTGGACTAATTGGAGAACTAATCTTTACTAATTCTATCTAAATCTTTCCATCTAAGAAAATACTTTTATTCCTAATTTACTCATCACTCTTCATTTGTATGGAGTTTGTAGATTTCTTTTTAAAAACTTTATCACGCTAGGTTCATTTCCAAAAATGTACATCTTTTTGAGATTATTGTGATAAAAAGTTAAAAATTTTTATCTATTAGCTCATTACTACTAACATGTAACCATGTTAAGTACTCTGCTATCTTCTGCTGTAGTTAGGTATAATTTATTCAAGATTGGTATTATTTGTTCTTTGAAGTCAATTTAGAATTGTGAATACTAAAAATAGACGCTAAAAAAGAGACTCAGGATACACCAAGTTCAATTAGTGCACACCTTTTATTATCTATACAAGAATTGGACCTATCATTAGTTCAATGTATCAATAAGGGCAAGTAAAATTAGTTCCAGTACTTACAACTATTGATGTCAAGTCTTCACTTTCAAACCGTCCAATCGCCAGTTCCAGGGACTTATACATGGCTGCCGAGACCCGCTGAGTGATCAGACGATTGAGGTCTATCGACCTGCCCAGGAGCTGGGGGGAGGCAGGAGGGAGGGGCGGCAGGGAAAGAGTGAACTCAAAAACTTATGAACAATAAAAGGCAAATGAACAAGCAAAAAAATAGAAAACATTTTAAAAACCCCAGAATCCTATTTCAAAAGACAAAGAAAATTCATTTGTAGAAGGATATGGCAGAAATTTAAACATTTTAGATGAAATTGTATATGTGTGAGTGAGTGAGATAACTCTCCTTAAGTATTTACCCTACTTTCCTGGAGCTGAAATTCTACAAGTCAAAGCCATAAAGCACTTTAGCAGTGTCATTTGCATTGAATTTGCACTGAAATCATGGGCTGAAACCCCAAGCCTCCCCAGAGGCCCTGGAGAATCTGAGTCTGTCAATAATGACACCCTTTATAACAGTGTCCAGGACCAGCCACCCACCACACAGGGTGGCCTGGGTGTGTCTGATTTTGCACACGTGTTACAGTGACAAGGAACACATGTATGCCTCACTATCATTTCAACAACATAAAAATATTGCAAAGCCTTTGTGAGAAAAGTCCCCCAAAATGTGCACAGTGGTTATCTGCAGACAGAGAGTAGAATTAAATGAAACTTTCTCTACAGTTTTCCATATTTTCCCTTTTTATTTTCGTGATTATATATCATTTTTAAAAATACCACAAAAAATAAGCACTGTGTATCTTTCAATTCTTCACGCTGGCCAGGAGAAAGCCCATCTCTGACACTCCAAGCTGAGGAGTGCTGCTCACCTTCATTCTTTCTAAGCTCTGGCTTTTGGGCTCCTGGAGAAGGGCCGACCCCTCTGGGCCACACCTGCCCCAGCAGCCTGGGCAGGGCAGACGCAGAGTGCTCAAGGTCTCCCTGTGTGTGTCTGAGGTTATCAAATAGAAACCGTTTGTCTTTAGAAGCTTAACACTTTATAAGGATGCTCACATAGTCACATAACATACCGATACCTGTTAAAACCTACTGAGCCATGAGAAAATTCCAACACTTTCAAGGTGTGCTCCACACCTGGGAGGGCCCGACGCACCTGCACGTGTCTCTGCTTCAGCAGCGTCTCGTAGCGGTTAGAGGGTGGGAGGTGGATCGTGGCTCCCTGATTCTTGCATTCTGATCGTAACCGTTTATCGAGAAGCAAACTAGTACAGAAGGAAGACAGGACGTTTTTCACAGATTGCAAGTTTTAACAGAAACATCCGATTGAATTATCCAAGATTTTGTATCAAACTCACAGATACTCATACTCACCTTCCCGCCATAACCTTATAATATGCAAATATCTGGTCTGCTAGCTTGTAAACAAATTGGTCAAAACATAGATTCACCTGAAGACAAAGAAAGTACACGTTAGAGACTGTGTCCCTAAACCAAGATTAAATAATACAACTTGAAAATCACAAGCTTTTGCTAAGGCAGCTAACTGAGGCTCTTATTAGAAAAAAGAAACTAGAAACTATCTTACTGTCCGACAATAGCACAATAAATTATGGTGTGGCCAGGAGTGACCACCACGCAGATATTGAAAATTATGCCAGAACCATTCTTACTGAGAGAGAAACATGTTCCTATGCCGTTAAATGCAAGGGAATATAAAAAAGTCTCCCCTCTGAGGTGGGCGGATCATTCTGAGCTCAGGAGTTCGAGACCAGCCTGAGCAAGAGCAAGACCCCATCTCTACCAAAAAATAGAAAGAAATTAATTGGACAGCTAAAAATATATCTAGAAAAAAATTAGCCGGGCATGGTGGCACATGCCTGTAGTCCCAGCTACTTGGGAGGCTGAGACAGTAGGATTGCCTGAGCCCAGGAGTTTGAGGTTGCCGTGAGCTAGGCTGACGCCACGGCACTCGCTCCAGGCAAGAGAGTGAGACTCTGTCTCAAAAAAAAAAAAAAAAAAAAAGAAATGTAAACTTATTTTAAGTTTATGTTTAATGCCCCCATTTCACCAAGTTAATAAAAAATTAATTTTAATACATTGAATGTGCTTTTAAATAATTCAGATCGGCTGATCCCATTCAGGGACTCCAGTATGTGGAGCTTTGCTTGAGTGGTGAAAGGGGCAAATGTTAATAAGTTATCATTCCTCTGCTCTGACATCTGCTGAGATTGTTTTTTTCTGCTGCTTCTCATGACATTCTGGCCTCTGTGGCATTCCTTGGGTGCATCTCCCAAATCCCAGAAGCACCATATCTATTCTCCTGATGCCTTGCCATGCTGGGCAAGGTGGGGGAAAGACTTAAAAACCTGGTGGCTGCGTTCCCAGGTTAGCTCAAGAAAATGAGGCTCACCCCGTGTTGCACCTGAGCCCCAAACCATTTGGTTGACTCCTCCCAGGCCCTATCTTGTGCAGAGGGCCAGGCACCAGATAACCTACTTTTAGACAAATCACTATCTAAGCTCTTTAGTTGTTCCTCTAGTTTTCCTCCCTCTATGGCATGTGGAATCAATTTGGTTTTTTCTCTTTGACAACTTTTTTTTAAATACAGAAAAATATAGAGAATACAAATACGAGAATAAACACATGTCCTTACTACCAAGGATTGAAGATTATTAACATTTTTATCATACTTCTTTGCCCTATTATTATTATTTTTTGTTGTTATTTTTGGATAGTCAAGTGAAGCAGTGGAAGTGGACAAGGAACAAAGAAATCTGTAACTGGTTGTGATAAATTTGTTGTAAACACCACTGCACTTAGACCAGCTGCCCTGTTTTAAATAAAGAAATAAAATATTATAGATAAATTTTACATCCCTTTATCTCTTGCTTTCTACCTCATAGTCCCACTACCTGTGCCCTCTCCCCAAAGGCAATGACTATCATGTAGTTTGTGTTTTTTCCAGTACAAATTTTGGACTTTACACACATTACATTACCTTTTATTATGTATATATTACACAAAATTTTACTTCAGCAATATACAGTAATGCCTCGAGTGTGTATGAAATATATTAATATATACATAATATGCTGTGCCATGTCGCTTTGTGTTTTCATTTAAAATTACTCATTTAGGACAGGCACAGTGGCTCATGCCTGTAATCTTAGCATTTTGGGAGGTTGAATTGGAAAGATCACTTGAGGACAGGAGTTCAAGACCAGCCTGGGCAATATAGTGGGATCCTGTCTCTCTAAAAAAAAAAAATAGAAAAATTAGCCAGGCATGGTGGTGAATGCCTACAGTCCCAGCTTGGTAGGCTGAGACAGGAGAATTGCTTGAGCCCAGGAGTTTGAGGTTGCAGTGAGCTATGATGATGCCACTGTACTCCAGCCTGGGTGACAGAGTGAAATGTTGTCTCAAATAAATACATAAATAATAAATTCATTTAATATCTTGTAACATTATTTTCAAGATGTTTCCTTGTTGATACAGCATACCCATTAGGAATGCTTCTGGCTAAGAGTATTATTAATATTAATATAAAATCCAAGCAGGAATGACTTAAACAGGGATTTTCTTCTCTCACATAACAAATACTCTGGAGGTGAATAGCTATTGGCATTTTTACCCAGTAATGTCAGGGCCAGAATCTCTGTACTTCTCCTGGTATTTCTTTCATGGTTGTATGCAGGAGAAAAAGGCAGTGCCAGCTGAATTTGTCAATCTCATTGATCATTGTTCTGCCATTGTATAGGGTTTGGGTCAGAAAAGGGAGTGGTTAGCCTTTTCAGCCCCATACAGAAAGTGGCAAATGGAGATAGGAGTTAGGAATGGTTGATGGGTCAGCCAACCAATGTCTGATACATTATTCCTAAAAAAAATTCCTTCTAACTACCACTGTAGTTATATGAATGTTCCACATTATGTATTTCACTACTGATGGACGATTCCAATTTTTGCTATTTCAAACAATGGTGCAATGAACAACCTTGCATATGTCTTCTTATGAGTTTGTAAAATCCTTATCATATTTATTGCACAACAAACTGACTCTGCTAAACTGTATATATATATATATTTTTTTGAGACAGAGTCTCATCTCACTTTGTTGCCCGGGCTAGAGTGCCGTGGCGTCAGCCTAGCTCACAGCAACCTCAGACTCCTGGGCTCAAGGGATCCTACTGCCTCAGCCTCCCAAGTAGCTGGGACTACAGGCATGCGCCACCATGCCTGGCTAATTTTTTCTATATATTTTTAGCTGTCCAATTAATTTCTTCCTATTTTTGGTAGAGACGGGGTCTCGCTCTTGCTCAGGCTGGTCTCGAACTCCTGAGCTCAAATGATCCGCCGCCTCAGCCTCCCAGAGTGCTAGGATTACAGGCATGAGCCACCGCGCCCGGCCTAAACTATATATTTTTATATACCAGGAACTATGCTTAGTAATTAGCTGGGGTTAAAAAAAAAAAAGAAAAAATATATAACAAGAACTAGGTTTTTGAAACAAAAAAGCTGAATATTTAAATTTTTTTCCTCTAACATCAGTTTCCTGAGGCACAAACGTAAATGTCCTTCAGTGAGGGATGGATCACGAAGGACTAGGAATTTCTGGGTGTGGAACCAGTAAACATATAAAAATAATTTCATGAGAGGCTGAGGCAGGAAGATTGTTTGGGCCCAGAAGTATCAGGCTGCAGGGAGCTATGATTGGGGCCACCGCCCTCCAGCCTGGGCAACAGAGGGAGACTCTGTCTCTGAAAAAATTTAAAAAAAAATAACGATAAATAATAGGAAACTGAAAAGACTGTTGGTAAGTCCAAGGATGGTCATGACTTTATTCCGAAGTTCAAATGTTACCAGGACCCCGCCCCCAGATCTTCCTGAGTGTTAGTTAGCTTCATCTTCGGACCAATTCCATTCCTGGTAGCAGAATGGCTGCAGCAGTCCCAACTTCACATTCATAGAACACCAAGTCCTGAAGAAGAGTTAGTTTCTCTTCCAGTAGCTCTGTTATTAGGAAGTTTTTCTTTCCCAGAAGCCCCCGCGAATGTCCTCATAGCTCACTGGCTTCTGATTAAGTTATGAGTTCATTAATAAATCCATCACTAAGGACTTGCAGATGGAATATGTTGACTGGCCTAACCCTGTCTGAGCCCTCTCCTAGAGCTGGGGCTGGAATCGGTTCTACTTTATCACATAGCTTGAGAGTAGGGAAGGGAGTGATTACCCAGAAGAAAATTGTTGCACTATTTTACCGAAAGAAGAGTGAATGGATGCTAGACAGGAAAAAAAAAATGTCCACTAGAGTATCAGATCATACTTTCTGTGATTTTGAGTTAATTGTATGCAGGCAGGCGGAGTAAGCTATATTACCCTCATTACAAAGACAGTCTCAGTCATTGTCTATGAATCCTTTCACTTCTTCAGCTCATTTTTCATCAAAGCCCATCTAAGAATAACTACATAGTAGAACCTCTTTCCACCAATCACCACTTAAATGATAAACATGGTTAATCAATGCTCTCCATATCCTCTAAATAAGATACTGAAACCCAGTGCATGCTGAACCTTAGGGGATAAACTTCAACCCTTTGATACATCCACACACTACTGCTCCTACATGTTGAGTAAAATGCCTGTTCACTGACCAGTTTGTTCTAGTTGTTCCTGTTTTAATTATGTATTTAATTAAATGTTACATAACATGAAATAAGAGTGGAGGAAAAATAATTTCTCTCTATGAAAATTAAATTGCATATTTTGGAAAGACTCAAAAAAAGGCAAATCAATTTTCAAAAATTACTGTCAGGCCGGGCGCGGTGGCTCACGCCTGTAATCCTAGCACTCTGGGAGGCTGAGGAGGGCGGATTGTTTGAGCTCAGGAGTTCGAGACCAGCCTGAGCAAGAGCGAGACCCCGTCTCTACCAAAAATAGAAAGAAATTAATTGGACAGCTAAAAATATATAGAAAAAATTAGCCGGG
>CAUYSK010015270.1:0-41546 GCA_963575035.1 Avahi laniger | reverse complement strand
TTGTTAGTGTGTCTGGATAAGTACCTGACAATTGTTACCCTCAATTATCAGACATACCGTGTGGGAGCTTTGCTTAGTAATCAGGTCTAGTTTTCTTATTATGTAAGGTTTATTATTGTGAGCTTATTTTTTAACCACCGGGGATGTGGTAGGTGGGCTTAGAGATGGAAGGATAGATGGACACGTGAGGGGATGGATGGATTATGGATTATGGATGGATGGACACCTGGGTGGATGGAGAAACAAATAAAAATTCCATCCTTCTCATAGTAGATAATGCTGGAGAATGCCAGTTGATTTAATTCTGCCTACAGCTTGTCTCAGTAAATCAAATTATGTGTCTGCCTCCTGTTTTGTTATATTACTGATTTGTTAGAACAAGTAAATTAGATTCCTCATAAGATTTTAAAATGATTATGCTAAGATTTATATAGATGCATTACTTAAATGTATGCTATATGTCACTCCTGTTGTTAATTAGATGCTTGTCCATAGTCACAAAATTAAATCAATGTATTAAAAAGGCACTATGGCATTTTTTTCACATGGAAGTAGTTATCTTGAGTAATTTTCAAATAATTTTAATTTTTGTTCTTCACCTCCAGTTTGCCTGTTTTAGGGAATCAGTTTCCCAGTCAGCATATCAATTAATTAATTATTAGAATTAATTTCTTTTTATCACATCTGGGGTTTCCTATGTCTATTTGTAAGGATATTGTGTGTGACTATTTGAGAAGTTGCTAAGCTACCAGATTGTCATTTCTGGACTCTTCTGCACACTGATTCCATATGACTTGCATGCTTGTTGACTGGGACTGATTTTTATATAGCTAGTTGATCCCACTTAAAATGTATGATTTAACTTTAGTTGCCATGCTTTTGTCAATTTTAAATTAAATATTGGGAAATTGTGGAGTTTAATGTTCTTATTTTGCATGATATAGGAACTGTAATGTAAGTATTGCTCCATAGGAATTACTTAAGTAGACTTGGATGACTTTTTCTCTGGGTCTAAAGAGCATGAAAATGTAATTTAGCATATGTTTGTTACTTTTCTCATAGATGTATCCTGCAGGAAGGAGGTCTATAATCTGAGCATCAGCCCGAACATTTTTGCCGGGAGGTTTTGTGGGGCCATTTTGTTTCATTATGTTCCTGGTATGAGAACAAATTCTTGCCATGGCCGTTGTTTCTGTATTTGTCTGGAATAAATTACCTGAATTCTTTTTTTGTTTGTTGTCAATATTCCAAAATCAACAAAAGGTTCATTTGTGCGATGATGAAGAAAAAATTATTGCAAACTGTCAATCATCATTTGCTCAAATAAGAATATGGGAAATACTTAACTCTATCCTATTGCTTATCTCTTGACCCTCCTCTTTTTTCTCTTTTCCCTCACATCTTCTTGATTAAGTTTACTTTCTTAGTGAATTTGTTTTCAATCTATTTGTTTTAAAAGAAAGTCACTAAAATGTACTAATGTCAATTAAAGATTTGGCAGTTTCTGGTATTCTCTATACCAGGTTAGAATTATGTCTACTCAATACCAATATATAATAATAATTGTGTTCAATTATGGCAGACACTATTCAAGGTGTAGTACTTAGAATAACTCACTTAATCATTACAAGCCCCCTTAAGACCTTACCCTCATTTTACAGATTAAGACACTGAAGCACAAGGAGTTTTAGGAGCTTTTGTACAATTAGAAAGTTAGTAAGGGCCACTGTTGGTTAATCTGGTTAATTTTAAAAATCTGATGCAATTAATTCTTATAGTAACCATCGTTAATTCATTAATGTTTAGAGTAATAAGTTAACCAAGCATCTAACTTTGTAAAACAAAATATGAATGTATCATTTGATTATCCATGCATATAGATAAGAAATCAGATATCCTAAAGAATCACTGGTATAGCTGTTTCTTTTCTAAAGAATGACAAATTTGCTAAGTGCCCATGATAAATATTAATGCAATTTCTTAAATTCTGAGAAATTCTCTTAAATGGTAATTAAAAAAAATCCTTACCTAAAACTTCCCTGTAGAAACTTTTAGAGCATTTCTTTGCTTAGGAAAACTCAACTCACATTTTAGTCCCTATAACTTCAAATAGACAGGGTATTATCTTTTAGGCATGTAATAATTTGTGAAATCTGGTTATAAGTTTTTTAGTGGAGAGTTAGAGGAAATGCCAGATGTGTATGAACTGAGTAACTGTCTAACTGCAGTAACCAAGAGCACAGGCCTCTCTCAATCTCTTTTCCTTGGGTGGAGGGGAGGGGAGGAGGTTAACTAGCTGCTCTTGTTTCAAATTCCTTTGCTCACTTCAACAAAAATAGAGTTCTGTTATTTTCTTTATATATTATGTCTTCATATTGTCACACTGTTGCTCATTCATTTTAATAACAGTGAGATATTTTCCCTAAATTGAAAATATATATGCCACTTTGACTTGTTGAGTATGAATCAAATGGAAACTAATTTAAATGATTCCTAAAATATATTTGGCTTTTGCATTAAATGTAGGATAGGCATATTCATGTGACTTCATAGGACACTGCTTTGAAATGAAACAGTTTCTACAATAAATATTGAGGGTGATTGAATCAGTCTTGTCATCTTATTCAGAGGTTATTTGGAGAACGAGAACATGACAAACATTATTTTGAATTCCATTTCTGACACTTACTAGCTTCTAATCTTAAGCTAGGAAATCTTTCTTAATCTCAATTATTGAGATAAAAAAATCCATATTAGAGTTTTGAAAGATAAAAATAATATTTAATATTTTTAAGACCTAGACATTTAGTGCCCAATACTTATTGTTAGTCCAATGCAGGGATGCTCCATGAGCTCTTCCACATTTTTAAGCACAGATATTTCTAACTCTTTCCAAAGATGTGTGCCAATTCATAATTTGGGGGCTTTAATAAAGTTATCTAACATTAAATGGTATTTTTATACCTTTGAAGTATTCTTTTACAAAAAAAATATTAAATTTATAGGCCATAATCCAGTGCTGCCAAGTTTTAATTTTTTCATGTGTGATTTCAGGCCAGTGTCCCAATGCAAGAAAAGGTCTTTTGAGACTTCCTTGGTGCTTGTATGTTTCTTTTGAAAATGATGGTATTATTTCAATTCTGTTCAGAGATTGTCAATTAATGTCAATAGGGAGGAATATGCTTTGTGAAATTTTCTTTCTTGTTTTTTGGTCACTGAAGAATGAACAGGTTCCCGACTTAGTGCTGTGTGCTGAGAATACAACAGCAAACACAGGGAGCACGTCCCTCCCGCGGGCGTCATATGCTGCAACGGAGGCCGTGCGAACCTGAACACCAACAAATTTCAGTTCGTTTTATGGGCAAGGGCCAGAGGGGGAAGCACTTTATCATCCTCGTTTTTTCATTTTCGGAAACCTGTCATGGTCCACAAAACATTCCTCAAGGAGGTCGTTGGGAAAAGTAGATTCAGATTGTTATACATTTAAGAGCAACATTAAATACAATTGTGGCAAAAAGTTAAATCAAGCTGGCAAAAGAAGAGTTATTATTTCCACATACATATTAATTCCATCTTTAAAATGTGTTTTTATTTAAAAATTTTTACTGCTTAGATCTCATGTGAGAACACTGGCTCTTTCAGGTGGATGTTGCCTGCACCTTCTTTCCTGTTTTCCTGTTTTCATGCGAGTAACAGCATGAGGGTGTTTACTTTACTACGTGTGCTTTAATTGCTTGTGGGAGTTGAGGGTGGATTGTTGTTTGTTCTAGATGGAAAAATGGTTCTGCTGCAACATAATAAATATCATCATTACCGTGTGGGGCTGAAAATTCGGTCAACCAGGAAAACACTGGGAAGTACAGGATCTTCATAATTACATTTGTACAAACTTTAAAATTTCAGAGATTATGTATTGGCTATCATCTCATCCTAGCACGATGACTCTGAGGTTGCAAAATCAGGTTATTAAACTCACCAGAATGTTAAGCCCTGTTTGAAAATGTAGTTTTACTATTCACATGTGGTGAGGCCAACGGATCAGAAGACATCGAAAAAATAGTTGCTGCTCACAGTTCCCAAGAGGAGGCCTGCTATGCCACAGCCGGCCACATGGGGGAGCACGGCTGTGGGCTTGGAGGCGGGGGGGAGGGGCAACTGTGCACAGGTGTCTACTGGGGTTTCTGCAGGAAGAAATGGGTGAGGCTGGGTGAGCAGATTTAGGATTGACTAGTTTGAATAATTTCCTTGGGCTCTGGAATGTAGGGGCTGTCCCCAGTTGTCTTGTACCTGATCCTGGAGTAATTAGGGCAGGTGGATGGTGTCCCAGGGTCTGAGAGACAGAAAAAGAGAAGATGGCTGGGCGTGGACTCCGGACCAGTTAGTTTGGAAGCGGAAGGCGACAGGCTCACAGGGAGGCCGCTCCTCCTCCCCAGGAGCTGGCGAATCCCGAAGACAAGGGCCAGCCCTCAGTGTCAGCAAGGGCTCAGGTGTCAAAGCCTCAGAAGGAAAAGATATGCTTAATGCAGGTGCACGTGCTTTGCTCAATAAATATTTGTTAAATAAACGAAGGAATAACTGATTCACAAATTATCATACTGTAATCTTATTAGTGTTTCATTCTCATGGAAGGAAATTGTACTATTCCTTAAAAGAGTGATATACAGAGTTTAATAAATATATGTGGAAGACTGTAAGGATTAGGGTGGGTTTTGTCATAAAAATAGGAAATGGAAGAATAGACCTATATAATAGATTTTTATTTGCAATTTGATTTCTAAAATCAAATTTTCTGAGAGATTTTTTCAACAACTTTCTTTTATTTATTAATTTCTTCTTTACTTTGTAAAACTTTCCTTTTATTAAACCTATAACCTTGAGAATAAAGCTGAATATATACATAATTTATCAATAGGGCTCTCTGTGGAAGTAATTCTCTGGAAAAAATAAGATAAAGTATCATATTTTTATTTTTTAAAATTTTTTATTTGATGTACAATAATTGTGCATATTTGTGGGGTACATAGTGATTGTGCAATACATATAATGTATAGTGATCAGATCAGGGTAATTAGTATATTGTGGTTTTTTTTTAATGGTGCTTTTATATTATTCCATAAAACTTTACATATATTCAGCATATTTTCCTGGGGAAAACTATTAAGAGAAAAAATAAACATAATCGCAGGCCGAGGGATTTTATTGATATTCATGCTAAGAGAGGACAGACTGGGAATCTGAAAACTTTAAATTGGAAAAAGATACCAGAATGGCAAAGTGAGGGCATCTTGGTTAACTCAGTTTCCTGTAAAATAACAAAAATATAACAAAACAGCTAAATAACCTATTTCTGAACTCTGGAAATTAACCAAGACCACAGAATGAACTGAAGATCTTCTATCCAAGAGAAAATACTAAATCACAGTATGACAGCAGGCTCTGTGTTTTTAACTTGGTGTTATTTCCATCCTCCTCACCACACACACACAGACACACAGACACACAGACACACACACACACACACACACACACACCAGCTTAGAGGCACAGTAGCCAAGGGCCAAAAGCATTGCAGACAATGGAGAGATGTAACCATTTTGGAGCTCCATTAAAAACACTATCCCCAGAGTACAGTCAATATTTTGCACAAATTTGCAGCTCCCTGGGAAATCTCAGTATGGTAGCTATTTGATTTGACCCAAAGCTCGTATCAGAGAGGACAAATAAAAGTCTACCCCAATATTATTACAGAAACAATAGAAAACTGCTGGTAACATCTTACGCACCTAGGCTATGATTTCAGTTGGGGAAAACATTAGCCTGGCTAGGAATTCACAAAGAAATATTAAGAACTACACAATGATAGGGACTACCAAAAAGTTCTCACATATTCCTAGATATCTAAGAGGACACATGCCTGTGCAAGGCCATGTACGTGCCTAGGAAAGATCTGAGAAAGAAGCAGGCGTGTGTCGTTCACTCTGGCTGACCTTCAGGCTCTGCATGAACAGGAAGGGGAAGCTAAGTTTGTCTTGCAAACTGCCTGAAGTTGGAAGATGTACATTCACACAGAGATCCCCTGGCAAAGGACAGAAAATACACTGGCGAGGCATAGTGCACATAGAAAAGCTCTAACCAATGATAGGCTAACCACTAAATTACAGCAGTTAAGATGTGACTCCTAGGAAAGTAGACATAAAAATAATACCAAGAATTTTAAAAAACATTGTTAGAGGAGATCTCAGTGGCTACACACTTCAAGAAATACAAATTCCATAGAATTATTTCAGGAAAGTTTCCAAATAAGGAACAAGAAAAATAATAGTAACAAGAGACCTTGGTACAGGCCGTGGTATGGGAAAATCTGACATCAGAGAAGTAATAATCTGAAATGTCCAGGTTTTGTCAAAGAATCATGAACATGCAAAGAAACAGAAAAGTATACCATGCACAGGCAAAAAAAAAAAAAACAAAAAAACAAACAAACAAACAAAAACAAAAAAAAGGAGGCAATAAAAAATGTCTTACATGTAGAACTCAGATTTTGGACTCGGTAGAAAGACATTTTAAACTAGCTACACGTATATTTTAAAAACTAAAGGAAAAAATGTCTGAGTAAACAGAGCAAAGTAAGAAAACAATGTCTTACCCAATAGAGAATATCAATACAGAGATATAAATAATAATTTTAAAAGAACCAAATAGAAGTTTTGATGTTGTAAAATAAAATATTTGAAATGAAAAATTTGCTAGAGGACTTCGATACCAGATTTAAAAAGGAGGCAGAAAGAATCAGGGAACTTGAACACAGGTCACAGACATTATGTAGTCTGAAGAACAGAAAGAAAAACACTATGGATAGAAATGAACAAAGCTTCAGAGAAACGTGAGACGCCATCCAGCATAATGTGTGTGTAATGTGACTTGCAGAAGAAGAGAAACAGAAACAGAAAAATATCTGAGATAATATTGCCTGATAATTTTCTAAATTCAATTAAAAATGTTAGCTTCCACATTCAAGATACTCAACAATCTCCAAGCAGAATAAACTCAAAGAGAACCCCCCAGACGTTTCAAAAATGACTTATGTACAAGAGAGCCTTAATAAGATTAGTAGATGACTTCTCATCAGAAATCAAGGAATCCAAAAAAAAAATGAGCTGACACAGCTAAAGTGCTGGCAGAGAAAGGCTGTCAACTGAGAACTCCACAGAGCTGTTAAATAAATTCATATTCAACAACAAAGGAGAAATTAAACATTTCGAAAAGAACAAAAACTGAGAGCCTAGCAGACACATCCTACAGAAACATTAAAGTGAATCCTTTAGGCTGAAATGAAAGGACAGCAGATAGTTTCTCAAATACACACCAAGGAATAGAGGGCAAGCTGTCAGGGTTACTACATTTTCCTTATGAAAGGCAGATTGATGAGTTGTGTTTTTCAATTCTTATCCTGTTTTAAATGCAACTGCATAAAGCAATAATTATAAAACTTCTTGATAACTTTATAAAAATACAGTAAGAGTAATAAAGGAATTTTAAAAGTACTCTAGAAAATATCTATTTAACAAACACAAAATGCAGAAATGGATGAATAAAGAAATAAAAAAGACAGAAGACATACAGAAAACAAATAGAAA
The DNA here is from genome assembly GCA_963575035.1 of Avahi laniger. Classification (NCBI taxonomy): domain Eukaryota; kingdom Metazoa; phylum Chordata; class Mammalia; order Primates; family Indriidae; genus Avahi; species Avahi laniger. The sequence continues at coordinate 33,909 of CAUYSK010015270.1, read as the reverse complement.
AATTACAGATATGAATCCAGCCACATCTATAAATACACTAAGTTTAAACGATTAAACATCCCAATGAAAAGGCAGATATTGGCCCAGTGCGGTGGCTCACGCCTGTAATCCTAGCACTCTGGGAGGCTGAGATGGGTGGATAGTTTGAGCTCAGGAGTTTGAGACCAGCCTGAGCAAGAGCGAGACTCCATCTCTACTAAAAAAAATGGAAAGAAACTAGCTGGATAACTAAAAATATATAGAAAAATTAGCCAGGTATGGCGGCACATGAGTGTAGTCTCAGCTACTTGGGAGGCTGAGGCAGTAGGATCGCTAGAGCCCAGGAATTTGAGGTTGCTGTGAGCTAGGCTGACGCCACGGCATTCTAGCCTGGGCAACAGAGCGAGACTCTGTCTCAAAAAAAATTAAAAAAAAAAAAAGGAAAAAAAAGGCAAATGTTGGAAGAATGGATAAAAAATGAATTTGATTCAACAATATGTTTACAAGAGATACAGTCTACATTTAAAGACAGAAACAAGTTGAAAAGAAAAGGATGGAAGAGATGCACAACGCAAGCTTTAACCAAGATGGAGATGAAATAGCAATACTAATATCAGGCAAAATATACTTTAAGACAAAATGTTACTAGGGCAAAAAAGCCTTCACATTTTATAATGATAACAGTTGATTAATTGGGGAGATAAATGATTATAAACATATATGCATCTAAAAATAAGGTCTCAAATTTAATAAAAGCAAAATCTGACAGAACCAAAGAGAGAGAGAGACAAGTCAACAGTTTGTCTGGAGATTCGCAATCCACTTTCAATAATGGGTAGAACAACTAGTCAAAAGTTCAAAAAGAAAATAGAAGACTCAAACAACATTATAAAATAACTAGGCCTAACAGACTTCTATAGAACCCAACACTTAAAAATAGCAGAATTTAAATTTTTCGCAAGCACTCATCGAGCACTGAAAATACAAAACTTTTTGAAAGAAATTAAAGGATTTCTAAATAAATGAACAGAAAACCTATATTCATCAATCAAAAGACAGAACATTATTAAAATGACAATATTCCTTACATTAATCTACAGATTCCACATAAACCCCATAAAAATCCTTAGCAAGTGTTTTACATACATTTTTATGCTGCTCATAAAATTTGTTTGTGAAGCCAATGACACAGAGTAGTCAAATTAGTTTGAGAAGGAATATTGTTGGCACACTCACCTTTCCCAATGTCAAGACCTGTTGCAAAGCTTTAGTAATAAATACACTGAAGTGTTGTCCTGAAGATAGACCCAGATAACTCCAGAAGTAAACCTTCACATTTGCACTCAACTCATTTATGATGGTAATGCCAAGATAGTTCAATGGGAAGAGAATATTCTTGCTAACAAATTTTATTGGAACAACTGGATATCTATATGCAAAGAATGAGTTCGGACCCCTTGCTCTCACCTTATTCAAAAATCAACCCCAAATGGACCATAAATGAAAATGTAAGAGCTAAAACTATCAAACTCCTGTAAGAAAACAGGAGTAAACCTTCATGACTGTACATTAGGCAATGTTTTTCTACTTTCAAAAATAAAAGCAAAAACAATAACAAAAAATAGATTAAATGGACTTCATCAAAATTAAAAACTTGTGTATCAAAAAAGACCAAGAAAGTCAAAAACAATGCACAGAATGTGAGAATGTATTTTTAAATCATATATCTAAGGATCTAGTACCTAGAATATAAAGAACTCTCACAACTCACAAACAAAAAGTAAAACAATCACATTTTTAAAAAGGGCAAAGGATTTGACTAGATATATCTCCAGAGAAGATATACAAATGGCCAATAAGCATATATGAAAAGGTGAACAACATCATTAGCCACTAGATAAATACAAATTAAAACCACAGCTTCACTTCACACTCCCAGGATGGCTATAAAAAAGAAACAGGAAATAACAAGTGTTGGCCAGAATGTGGAGACATTGGATACCTCGCACGTTGCTGCTGAGGACGCATGCTGGTGCAAGCCACTGTGAAACAGTTTGGAGATTCCACAAAATGCTAAACATGGAATCGTTATGTAATCCAGCAATGTTACTCCTAGGTACATATCCAAGAGAAATAAAACATGGCCATGCAAAAGGTTGTATTTGAAGCCTCATAGCGTTATTTTTAATAGTCCAAAAGTGGAAATAGTCTAAATGTCAACCAACTGGTGAGTGGATGAACTAAACCCATTGTGGAACATCCACATAATGGAGTAAGAGCTGACAGTGTGAAGGAACGCTGACATGTGGTACAACACAGACGGAACTTGAAAACGTGCTAACTGAATGTACGCTGTCGCGTTAGTGCACACGCTGTATGATATTAATACTCTTTATTTTAAATACCCCAAATAGGCAGACACTCAGAGACAAAGCAGATTAGTGATTGACAAGGCTAGACCTGGGGGAAGGGTGAGGAAAAAGGAGAAAAGAAGAGTGATTGTTAATGTGCGTGAGGTTTCTTTTTGGGTTGCTGAAAAGAGCCCTAAAATTTGGTTGCAGTAACGGTTGCGCAGCCCTGTGAATAAACTGCAAAGGCCAAAGTGAACAGTTTCAGTCCATGAATTTCATGGTATGCAAAATGTTTCTCAATAAAGCTGCAGAAAAAAGTTTCCATTGTCTTTCTGATATATTTGAAGAAAATTATGTAAGTTTTCTTATCTGATAAGATGTTCAGTCTTGAGAAAAAGTGGTTGTCAGGGATAGACTTATAAAAATAGAAAATACAAATGAATGTGCAGAGGTATATGAAATGCATTGTATTACCTTAAGACGGAGAAAGAACATTGTATTAGTTGAGTGAAATCCAAACAAGCTCTTTTTATACTTTCCACTTATTCTCAGCAAAGTCTCTTAGTTTATCTTAATTTCCATATCATTCATCCCTTCATCATAGATCTAAGCACCCATTCTTTCATCTATCTTTTAGTTGATCCCTCCAATACACTTTATGGACCTCTTAGTTCAAAAAGAAAGAGTGCCCTGATAAAAATGTGGCTCATATATTCAGTAAAAATATAAACAATGTCAAATAATCCCCAAATAAACAAGGATACATTCAGGGTAGAGTGTAATATACAATGAGCAAACAGGAATAAAGGGTGCGTTGACACTCGGATGCCTGTTGCCCACGTTGAAGTTCCACTGTGTGTAAAACATCATAGAAAGTGCTGCATGTATGCCAAGAGACACAAAAGGGAACTCTAGACAGGGGTGTCATTTTGCTCCACATGTAAAATTGAGATGCTATGAAAATACTGTAATCTTTCCAAAAGTGACTATGATATTAAAATAGATGACAATTTGACAACAGAATCCATAATCACTCACACTGTTGACCTTTAGTAAAAGATCAGAAACCAGCCAGACCTTTCATGCCACCTTGCTCCGTCATTCAGCATGAGATTTCCCCGTCTAATGGAATATTCAACAGAACATAGGCGATTAGTTCTTATTGCTTGTTGACAAATCTGAAACCCAAAAGAAAAATATTTTGCTTTGATGTAAAGCTACTCTCCTTCTCCTTTTTTATTTTTTACTCCTTGTTTTTTCATTTAGTTAGAAAAGGTAAAGTTTGCCACAATAATGAATAAAATACCTCTGCTTTCTTGGGTTTGGTTTTGATATATTTACGCCAGCTCTTCTGAGGCAGGAGGCAGAAACAAGGCTTCCTCCATGGCTGCCAGGCTACTATTCATTGTACTTTTAAATCATTGAGTTAATGCAAACACAGCCTAGCTCAGTTTGTTAATCACCTTTGTGGGTAATAAACTTTACTGTGTACAATGCGATCATTTTGGGAGTAATAAACTTTTGCTTGCATTCTCTTTGAAATATATTTTATCTGTAAAATATTTTCTTCCTGTAATAATTAGTGTCTAATTTATTTAGACACACCATTAATCTGTGTGGGTTTTTTGTTTATTTTTGATTCACATATATATTACAAAGGAACTTTTTATTGGAGAGCAGATGTTGAAAATACACAGATGACTCCCTTGTATAGATGGATGATTTGTATTCTGAAAAGCTATGATAGGGAGGAAACTGAAAATGCTTTTCTTTCTCACATTATAAATGGACTATCCAAAGCACATGGGATTTTTCACTTTATTCTGATCTTTATGTAGGGTAAAAAGGAATTTACTTGTGTAGTTAATATGCCCATAGATTCTAAAAAATTTGATGGGGAAATATTAAACTCCATTATGAGCAGATTGTTCATCCAGATCTAAAATCTTAGATGCAAATGAAATCGCGAGTTTCTCAAATTGTGGTCTGCAGGTCTGCTAACTCAGACTCACTCAAAATGTCTTTTAGCAGTGGATGTGACCAGAGGCCTCCTCAATCTATGGCGATGAAATCTTTGGGTGGGGCAGAGGAGGCTGCAATGGAAACACAGTTCTGGGTATTGTTTGTGCCCACAGAAGACTGAGTGCTCCTAAAATCCTTCTGCAGGCTTTCATCAGAGCTGACCCTATGTGAAAAACATGGGCAAACCTCCATGTTCCCAGAGTGGATTTTCAGGGAAAGAACTTCAAGTTATATCTATAATCTTCTGACATGATAATGCTCTTCCTATTGACTTCCTTAATTCTGCCTCCATTTCTCACCATTTTTATTTGGGTCCTGTCATTTTCAGTCTCTTTCAGTTTTGCCATCCTTTCAAAACTAGTACAGAGTCTAGTTTCTCCTTTCCAGATTCTAAATGTCTCTTAATCTCTCCCACTAATATCATGTATATGGTCAATGACTGGTTTCTTTAAATCCTTGTTAGATTATAACATTTAATTTGATCAATGCATTTCCCCATGGAGTTAATGAAACTAATGAATTTTCTATAGGTGTTAATTAACATGAGAAGTCTCAGAACTAGGGCAAGCGTGGAGAGTCAGTTCCATATCATGGCAGTGGTGAGTGACATGGCTCCATGTTCAGGAATAATCCTCATCAAGCATCTTCTATGTGCTGGACAGTACATATGTGTTGGGTTGCAAGAAGGAATATTGCATAGTTACTTTAAGAAAATCAAATTCTAAAAAGCAAAATAGTAATGTAAAAAACTCACCATACACCTAGGATACATTGTAGTGTAAAGAATACAAGCGATGTTGTGCGAGGTACCAAGCTCAGTCACTTGCTTGTTGAGTCACCTTTAGCGAGATATAGGATCTCTATGGGACTCAGTAACCGGGAAGTAACACCTCTGTGACGGAGGTAAGAGCAAACTCTTGAGGCTGCTGTGCAGGTAGATGAGATCATAATGCCTATAAATGCTACAATCGGCACTTGTACAAAATGCTTTGGGTTACAGGCGGTAAAATGCCCAGTCGTGCCTTGAGATGGGTGGAGACAGGTCAGGCAGGCTTGAGAGTGCAGCTGGGCTCGACACAGACACTGCCGGGGGAAGTCTTGTGAACACACTGGCGTTACAGGACAAGATGCTGGAGAGCAAGCGCTATCGAATCTTGGAAGCAGAGAAAGTAAAACAAGGCCGATCACTAGACTGGTGATAGCTGCAGGTCCTCGCTGGCACTGATGCATCTCCTCGAAGGAGGCCTGCAACTTGGTCAATGTCTTAAATATGTAATGCGCTATGCTGGATGAAACTGAATTTAATTAAGTGAGATAGATTAACTCCTATCCGCCTGAAAGTTTGTTTTTCTGTTTGCTGATTTTCTTCTTTTGTTTATTTGCCTGTCCAGGGCTATTTACTACGTAGTTCAGAAGGCGCTCTGGCCCCAGAGCATACGTGGGGTTCAGAATTAGTGTCCGTGTCACCCATGTTCCCACTGGGGCCAGACCGAAAATTGCAGTTCTTGGTCAAGTGAAGGATTGTCTGGGTGGATCTTGACTTTTTAGTTATTCTCACATGGTGTATGTGTTGGTGAGGGGCAAAGAAGGAGTCCCAGGATCTCTCTGTCAGGGGAATATTTCAGAATTGTCCTAATGGGAGTAAGTAGCTAATTAGGGTGATTCTAGCAGTAAAAACCCAAAAATAAAAAAAGCAAGTAAAAACATACAAACAACTCAATTAGTTAATGTTTTATGTAAATATTTGGCAGGAAAACTATCTCAACACCAGTTTAAGAAATCTAGTCGTCAGTGGAAGATCAACATGGTCGGTAGTGAAGTGAAGGTCTTTTGGGCTCAGGAAGAACTAAAGTTCTTTGACGTCCCTTGGGAAGGAGTCAGTGGAGAGAAGCGGGTGAGAGGGGATGAGAGGGGAGCAATGAGTCTTTTGAGGCACAGCAGTAACATTAATAATTAGAATTGGAATGAGCCAGTATTCTATCGCTTAACCGTTTCTTCTAAGACTGTCCTTCAGTGAGATGGTCTGAGTTTGGGGGACTCATAGTCATGGATTAGAACAGGTAAAGAAAGAGAGGGAGGAGCTTGTTTTATCCTCATCGAGAATGGCAGAGTCATAGATGTAAAAGAAATAAAGGGGCACTCAAGATGGCACGATTTTGTTAATGACAGCTTTCCAAAAACAGTGGAAGTCCTTCGGTCACTAGTATGAGGCTCAGAGGGCAGAGGTTAAAGTTTGTAGTCATAAAAAGCTTATTCACATATGAAAATTTGAGTTTCAAGAAATTTGATTTCCTCCATGAAATTTACCAGGGTTCTAAGGACAATTTTCAAAGAATTTTGACCACAAAAGTTACCTGGAAGACCCTTCCTCTTTTTCCAACATTTCCCATGGCTTTCAAAAACTCCTGTTGCCTCAGAGTGAAGAAAATGCAGTTTCCCTTATATCTAGTATATTCAGAGAGTCAATCTGTCCTAAATTAAAAGACAGAATGAAAATAATAACAAAAATGTCTCTGAGATTTCCGTGAAATGCAAGTACCCGTTGAAATGAATGGGAGACTCCACTGAGGTCTCTGTGCCTGTTTCCTCCTGGCCGTCCACATGAGCACTTTTGTAGGTCCACAGGGACCATGGCCTCCTGAACACATGGTTTCAGGCTGTCTGCCTTATTCTCTGAACTATATTAAGCCATGAAAGGGTGAATGTGTGTGCTGAGAGAATGCACTTAAATTCCAAATTGGTTCTATGTAAAGGTTTCTTCTATCAGTCTGGATCTAGTTTACATAATGGTAAAAAGGAGAGTATTCTCATTTTTGACCCCACTTGTTCTCCAGCAGTGATCCCTAGAACAATTGCATCATCGTCACCTTCGAACTTGCTAGAAATTAAAATTTGGTTGCTATCCTGGAGCTACCGACAAGAAACTCTGACAGTATAGCCTAGCAGTTGCTTATTTTAACAAACTGCCCAGGTATTCTGATGCATGATAAGGTTTGAGAACTACAGTTCTGGCAAACAGAATCGAGAACTAGAGAAAAGAATGATTATGCAACATCAAAGCAAGATGGCATTAGTCATTTACTCAAGGAAACTTGCAAAATCATGCATATGAGATTTCTTTTAGGAAAGCTTATTTTTAAACAAATGAAAATAACTTACTTCCTGTTAGTCATATCTCATTACTCTCAATCATGTTTTCTGTCCAAATGCCAATGCAGTAGATCCCCTTTTCAGTGAGGAATACACTCCAAGACCCCCAGTGGTTGCCTGAAATCACAGATGGTACTGAATCCTTATACACTATGTTTTTTCCTATACATGGATACCTATGATAAAATTTAATGTGTACATTAGGTACAATAAGAGATTAACAATAATAATAAAATAGAACAATTAAAACAAATATACTATAATAAAAGTTATGAGAACGTGGTGTCTCTTTTTCAAATTACCTTATTGTACTGTCTTCATCCTTCTTCTTGTGAGGATGTGGGATGATAAGGTGGCTACTAGGTGACCAGGAGGTGGGTGGGTAGTGTACACGACATGGAGACACTGGACAAAGGAATGATTCACATTTTGGGTGGGTGGAGAGGGACAGCTAATTACTCAGAGTGACATCACATTACTCAGAACCCACACAATTTAAAACATAAATTGCTTATTTCTGGACTTTCCCATTTCATATTTTTGAACTGAAGTTCATCATGGGTACTGAAACCTCAGAACTGAAACCACAGATAAGGTGGGGAGGCCTGTACTATGTTACTTAGTAATACAGTTGCCATCATTGAAATGCAATCTTTTATACATTACTTCTAGGCAATATTTCTTCACAGCTAACACTCTGGAAAATCAAGAAAAGACATTTTTAATGAATATATTAAATATAAAAAAATTTACTCTGGAAATTTTCTAGCACTAAGTAGAAAACTATTTCACATTAAAAAAGGGTATATTCATTAATTTCAGTCATCTATAATAGGCCATTTTATCATTAATCTTAATCCTGATTCATACAAAATTCTAATTATTAGGTATTTTTTTTCTCTGCTGACTTTATCATGCATTCAACTGTGTCTGCTACACTATTAATTAGTTTAGAATGTTAAATTTACCCTTCCAAAATTAATGGAAGGTGAGAAATTTAATTCTATGAGACAATGTGATATCTTCAGGGCAAGAAGTATATTTTCTTTTTATAATTTTAATCAAAGACATATAATAAATCGAAGAGAAGAGCTATGAAATGAAAATGTTTGAAGAAAGTAGGTGGGAAAAGAAATGGTCATGATATCTCCTGGAGTCAGAAAAAGCTGTGTTGATATTTTAAGCCTTTCAACAGCAATTCAAGATTTCAGATGTTGAGGAAAATCCCATATTTTTTATAAAGCTTTTCTTTTTGAAAAAAAATGCGTGGAAATCTCAGCATGATACAAACATTAGAACCATTCAAACTATTCTTTCGCTTTGTTGTTGCCTTAGGAAATGACTTCCTAATCAATGCATTGCAATTGTTTTTCTCTTACTATTACATGTTGGTGTACAAACAGGATCCTGTTGGCTGCAGTGAAGCGAATACCTATGTTTCACATTGATAAAATGCTAGACTAGCGGTTACATAAAGGAGGTTGCATGCAGGCGGCCATCCTCCCTGGAGCTCTGTATTTAGGTCTCTGGCCCAGATTTTCTCAAACTTTTAGGCTGCTGTATATTTAGAGTAGAATACAAATGAGTTTCAGAACATAAATTATCTAACATTGTTCCATGCTGCAAAAAGTTCAAATGTTTATCCATAAAGATTTTCTTTGATCACTTGCATGCCATTTTCAATCAACATGCATTCTGTTTGTGATATAATATAGAAACCGTATTATATTACAAAGTCCAGTTTCTAGATTATTTTCAGTCCCTATATATCTTACCAACAATGATTTTGCTTTATGTGTAGGATTTAAAAAATGTCTTTAGACATGTGCAGAGGGTAGTGGTTCTATATTTTAGGCCTCTTGTTCTGAAAAACTTTTGCTATTTGAATTCTGTGTTGTCTTGGACCAGTTTTGTGTTTGTGCAACACAGTCTAATGGATTTTTCCTGGTCTGATCATAATACGCTAGTCCAGTAAGTTAGCTCATTTGACTAAAGGAAGTGGATAATGAGATAAAGTTGAAGGTTCAAACTCCCTGATGACCAATTAACTTTGTAAGAGTTTTCCAAACCCTTGTGTCTGAGACTATCCCATCAAGAATGCAAAATGTTGTACATGAGTAAAATGGATGAGCTTGAGGATGGTTCAACAGAAACCCAAAATCAACCACAAAAAGAAAAATAGTCCAAATTAAGAAATCCCAAATGGGCGATTAATATCTTTATTCAAAAATTGTATTTATACCATACACGGGTATGTGTATGTCTCCTAAAATTATCTGTCCTCCTTGAAATGACAAATTCTTCAGGAAGCATCACAAAGAGATGGGTTTGTGGATTTTTATGTTTATAGATTTTGCATTGTATAGAACCGATATTTTTTTCACTATTAAGAGAATGTGGGTTTGAAGGGTCAATGATAAAAGAACATTAGAATGAGGATATAAATCAGGGCCAAACGAACCAGCCCTGAACGTGTGTTTGCTTTCCGCTGCCTCTGCCGACTTCCACCGTACAGGGCCTGCGTCGCCCACCTGTGGGGTTGCCGCATCTTCCCAACTGGCGGCCCACTTCTACCCTCCTCCCTTTTGAGTACATCCTGAATGCCGCCATGAGAGCGATCACCTTGCAAATCGTTATCATTAATGATGCCGTTTCTATGTTTACAACAATCAAAAAGGGTGATAAAATAGGGTATCTGAAAGGTAGAAAGGGGAAAAAACAGTCATTTTTATACCAAAAGGTAGCTTTGTCGTTCAGGGCTGCAAGCTCTCCAGACCGCACTCCGACCCAGGGTTTTGTCGTCATGTTTCTCTGGCATTGGCTTCCCTGTTCTCCCTTCCATCGCTAACCAGGCGCTGGCACCAGCCGTATCCAGGCACATCCTGTGCATTTTGGTGCCCATCTGTACCAGGTTGTATGGCAGCCTCCAAAAATCCCTGTTCACCCAGAAGCTCAGACCGTGAGGATATTTGGATATAGGATCTTTGCAGATGTAATTATTTAATAGTTGAGGTGAGATCATATGATTAGGGAGGACCTTAAGAAAGACATGTGGAAGAAGGAGGCCATGCGGCACCAGGGGCAGACTGGAGTGATGCCAAGGCTTGCTGGGCACCACCAGGAGCCGGGCAAGACCAGGCAAGGTTGTCTCCCAGGGAGAGCACGGCCCTGCTGACTCCTTGACTCCACACTTCTAGCCTCCGTAACTGTGGGAGCATAACTTCCTGTTGTGTCAATCCAACCAGTGTGTGGCACTTTGGTACAGCAGCCACGGACACTAACACACTAAGACAATTCATTGCGTATGGCTGTTCAGACTATAGAATCACACTGACTTTTTGTTCCTATTCCCTGCTCATTCAGTTCATCTCATCTCTTAACTGATTAGTCATTTTTAAAATTTTTTATTTGGAAATAAATATAACCTTCCAGAAAGTTGCAAAGAGAGTACAGAAAATTCCAATGTACCCTTTACCCAATTTTCTCCAATGGTTACACCTTAGACTATTGAAAGTAGTAAACTGACATTGGTACACCGTGTGAATATAGTCTTATGTCACTTTGTCTCCTGTTCCTGAAACCAATCGATGTAGAGAGCTATTCCATCACAATGATTTTTTATTTGCATGTGTGTGTGTGTGTGTGTGTGTGTGTGTGTGTGTGTATGGTCACACCCACCCCTATACTTCTGGCAACTACTAACCTGTACTTCATCTGTGTAATTTTGTCATTTTTTGTCATTTCAAGGATGTTATATGAATGGAATCATACAGAACGTGACGTTTGAGATTGGATTTCTATTTATAATATATTCAGCATAGTGACCTTGAGATCCATCAAAGCTATTGTCTGTATCAATAGTCAGCCTGTTTTCATTGTTAAGTTGTATTCTGTGGTATTGTGGTATGGATACACCAGAATTTATTTAACCATTCAGTTATTTCAGTGATGCTAGCTTGTTTCCAGTTTTTGGCTATTACAAATAAAGCTATTTTGAACATTTGTGTACAGGTATTTCTCTGGACGTAAGTTCTCATTTCTGTGGAATAAATGGCCAGCTGTACTGTCACTGGATGATACGGTAATTGCAGGTTTAGTTTTTCTTTTTTTTTAAGAAACTTCCAATATATTTTCCAGAGTGTACCATTTTACTTTCCAATGGGAAATGTTTATTTTATTATTATTATTTTTTTTGAGACAGAGTCTTGCTCTGTTGCCCTAGGCAGAATGCTATGGTGTCATCATAGCTCACAGCAACCTCAAACTCCTGGGCTCAGGGAATCCTCCTGCCTCAGCCTCCCAAGTAGCTGGGACTACAGGTGCACACCACTATGCCCAGCTAATTGTTTCTATTTTTAGTTGCCCAGCTAATTTTTTTTTTTTTTTCCTATTTTTAGTATAGATGGGATCTCACTCTTGCTTGGGCTGGTCTCTAACTCCTGAGCTCAAGCAATCCTCTTGTCTCCCAGAGTGTTAGGATTACAGGTGTCAGCCACTGTGCCTGGACAGAGGAAAGTTTAAGATATTCAATTCTCCAAGTTCTTTCAAGAATTCGATATTTCCATTATATTTTTAATTTTTCAGGTCTTTTAATATGTGAGCCAGAATATCTAAATGTCTAATGGTTGTTTTAATTTACATTTCCCTAATGGATAGAGACGTTGAACATCTTTTTGTGTGTTTATTGTTTATATATATTCTCTTCCTGAAATGTCAGGTCATGTCTTTTGCCCATTTTCAAATTGGAATTTTTGTCTTTTTAATGTTGAGCTTTGATAATTTTTTATGTGTTGTAGATACAAATGCTTTGGCAGATATGTGATTTGAGAACATTTTTTCCCAGTCTGTAGTTTGTATTTTCATCCTATTAACAGAATTTTTTGTAAAAGATGTAATTTTGGTGGAATCCATTTTTCATTTTATTTATTTATTTATTTTTAATTCAGGATACTATGGGGGTACAAACATTTTGGTTACATGTAATGCATTTGCTTTGCTCAAGCCAGAGCTACAAGCATGTCCTTCCCCCATATAGTGTGCCCCGTTTCCATTAGCTGTGGGTTTACTCCCTTTCCCTCTCTACCCTCCACCTCCCCAACCCCCACCTTCTCGGCCTTTTGGCTAAGATCAAGTGTAGTATCTGTTCTTATCAGTTTAATACATTTTTCTATTTTTTTGAATCGATTTTGTTTTTGGTTTTATGTCTAAGAACTTTTTACCTGCTGTAGATCCCAAAGATTTTTACTTACGTTTTATTCTAAAAAAATATTTAGATTAAATTTTTACATCTTAGTGTATGATTCATTCTGAGTGATTATTTTATATATTGGTGTAAGGTTTAAAGTTAGAGGTTCATATTTTTGCCAGTTGTTCCAACACCATTTATTTAGACCGTACTTCCTGCCCTGATTGTCTTTGCTCTTGTGTGGAACATCAGATGTGGATCTGTCCGTGGATTCCCTGTTCTGCTCCACTGATCTGTGTGTCAGTCCCTCTCCCAACACCACACGCTCTTGATTGGCATATAATACCTTCTGAAATTGGGTGGAGTGGTTCCTTCCACCTCATTCTTCTTTTCCAAATTGCTTTAGCTATTCTTGATTCATTGCCTTTCCGTATACATTTTAGAACAACTTTAAATATATTGACCAAAAAATGTGGTAGGATTTTGATAAGAATTGTGTTACGCCTGTATGTACATTAGTAGAGAACTGAGAGCTTTACTATGTTGAAGCTTCAAATCCATGGACGTTGCATAATATTTATTTTAGATCTTCAATTTTGTTTTCAACAATTCTTTATTGTTTCAATATACAATTCTTATACAGTTTTATTATATTTAAACCTAAATAATCTTTTAGTCACTATAAACAATATTATATTTTAAATTTCTGTTTAGATGTGCTATTACTAATACATAAGAATACAATTGATTTTTTCTTACTGAAAAATTTATTATTATTTTAAATTTTTTATTATGCAATTGGTTTTTGTGTGTTGAACTTGTATCCTGTGATCTTGGGAACTAACACACTTATGAGTTTTAGTCGTTTTGTTTAGGATTCTCAGGGTTTTCTATATAGATCATCATGTCTGTTTTATTTCATCTTTCCAGACGTGTATGCCTTCATTTGCATTGCTTACCTGATTGCACTGAGTAACCTTGCAGTGCTGTGTTGAAGAGTAGTGGTAAGAGTGGATACCTTTGCGTTGGTCTTGATCTTCGGGGTAAAACATTTAGTCTTGTACTATGTGAGCTGTATATTTTTGTAGATATTCTTTACCAAGTTAAGGAAGTTACTCCTCTATTCCTAATATACCAAGAATTTTTACTATGAATGGGTACTGAATTTTGACAAATGCTTTTCCTGTACAAGTTGGTATGATTTAGTTTTCTTTTTTAGCTTGTGAAATGGTATATTATATGGATTTATTGTCAAATGTTGAACCATCCCTGCATCACTAGAATAAACCATGCTTGGTCATGGTGTGTAATTCTTTTTTTTATATATTGATAAACCTTATTTGCTAATATTTTGTTAAGAATTTTTGTATCCATATTCATGAATAATATTGTCTGAAGTTTCTTTGTAATCTCTTTGTCTGGTACTGGGATAGCAGTAATACCAGCTGCATAAAATGAGTAGGGAAGTGTTATCTCCTCTATTTTCTGAAAAAGAATGTATAGAATTTATATTAATCTTCTTTACATATCTGTAATTCCCTATGAAACTACTGAACCTCTAGATTGTTTTTTTTGGAGGGGTTTTAATCATGAATTCAATTTCCTTAATGGTTATAGGGTCGAATTATTTCAGATGAATTTTGTTAGTATATTTTTCCAATAATTTGTCCATTCTATCTAATTTGTAAAACTTCTATGTGTAGAGATTTTAACAGTAATCCTTTCTAGCCTTTTGATGTCTACAGTGTCTGTAGTAATGTTCCCCACTTTATTCCTGTTGTAACTTGTGTCTTCTTCATTAACAAATTCCATTTGGAAAACTGAAATGAAAATAGCACCCTTTTCCTTTGTCAGTCTTGCTGGAGGTGTGTCAATTTTATTGATAATTCCCAAAGAAGGAACTTTTGTTTATTGATTTTCTGTTTTATCTGTTTTTAATTTTAGTATTCTGTGTTCTTTATTATTTATTTCTTTTTTCTGATTGGAGTTTATTTTACTCTTCTTTTTCCAGTGGATTGAGAAAGGATTTTCAAATACTGATTTGAGAATTTTCCTCTGTTTTAATATAAACATTTAGTGCTATAAATTTTCCTCTCAGCATAGCACTTCCTTAGCTGTGCCTCACAAATGTTATGTTTATTTTCATTTTTATTCAGTTTGACCAATGAATTTTTAGAAATATGTGTTTAATTTCTAAGTTTTTAGAGATTTTCCTGTTATTTTTTTGTTATTGATTTCTAGTTTGATTCTATTCTAGTCAGATATTCTGTGTGATTTAAATTATTTTAATTTTTTGTAATTTTCTTTAATAATTCAAAATATGCCTTATTTTGGTATGTGTTTCCCAAGCACTTACACAAAATGCATTATGAATTTATTGGACAGAATATTCTGTACATGTTAATTCAATACTTTTGTTTGAAGGTTTCGATGAGTTCTTCAATTATTGAAAAGTTGTGTTGTAGTCTACAAATATAATTTTTGATATGTCAATACTATCAGTTTTTGCTTCATATGCTTTGGAGCTCTGTCATTTGGTGTATATGTATGAAAAATTGCTGACATTCTTGACCCTTTTATCATTATTTAATGGCCATCTCTGTCATTGGCAATTTTCCCTGCTCTAATATCTGCTTTATCTGATATTAACATTGTCACTCCTGCTTTCTTTTGATTAATGCTTTTGTGATACTTATAATTGTCTCGGTTCTTTTAAGTATACTGAGAGCCACATTGTAAAACCACTTTATCCCTCAAATTTAATTTGGAAAACTGAAATGAAGGTAATGTATTTTTCCATAATTTTATTTTTTCTATATTCTCTTTTCCTTCCCCATTATCCAGGATTTTTTAAAAATATGATCTTTCTCTTTCAAGAGCTTTCTATACCTATTATTTTAGGTTAAGTATGTGGATCACAAATTCTCCTCATTTCCTTGATCTGAAAATGTCCCCATCTTGTCTTCATTCCTGAAGGGCATTCTCATTAGGTATGGAATTCTGGACTGGCAGCTCCTGTATTTCAGCCTTTGATACATGTGTGCCCTTTCTTTGTGACTTCAGAGACCCTGATGAGAAATTCGCTGTCGCTTGATTTGTTTGTCTATCTGCAGTTGATGCTCCAGTGTCTACTTTCAAGGTTTTTTATCTTCATCGTTAGTTTCTGAAGTTTGAGAATGGCATGACTTGGTGTGGTTTCTTTGGGTTTATCCTGCTTGGGATTCTCTAAGCTTCTTATATTTGTTTGTATTTTATTGTCAAATTTGCAAATTTTCAGCCGTTATTTCTTTAAGTATTTATTTAGTCTCATCCATTTTGTGCTCCTTTTATAATTCTGATTATAAGAATATTAGATCTTTTGTTATAATCCTGCAGATCCCTGAGGCTCTGTTTATTTACTAATTTTTTTGAGTCTATTTTCTTTCTGTTTAGGTTGAGTTGTTTCTATTGCTTTATCTAAAAGTTCACTGGTTCTCTTGTCTGTCTTGTCCATCTAGTGGTTGAGCTCAGCTATTAATATTTCTATTTCGTTTGTTGTGTTTTTTCATTTTTAAAATTCCATTTATTGTTTCCTTATATTTTTAATTACTTTGCTAGACTTTCTATTTCTTTGCTGAAGCTTTCTAGTTTTTTCATTTGTTTCAAGAATTTCATAATTGTTCATTGCAACATTTTGAGAATGACTGCTTTAAAATTCGTTTCAGATAATTCTAACCTCTATGTAATTTCAATTTTGGCATATGTTAATGGTCTTTCTCTTCCAGTTTGAAATTGTCCAGGTTTTTTGTTATACAGGTTATTTTCATATGAAATCTATGTATTTGGGGTATTGCTATAGTCTGAATGTTCGTGTCCCCCAAAATTCATACGTTGGAATTAAATCTCCAGTTGTGGAGATTAGTGCCCTTAGAAAAGAGATGAAAGAAGTTCCCTCCCTCCTGCCAAGTGAGGATGCAGCAAGAGGCACCATCTACACAGCAGAGAAGCCCTCACCAGATGTCAAAGCTGCTGGGCTCCTTGATCTTGGGCTTCCCAGCTGCCAGTACTGAGAGAAATAAATGTCTTTTGTTTATAAATTACCAAATCTAAAGTATTTTGTTGTAGCAACCTGAATAGACTAAGTCAGGTATTATGAGACTGAATCTTATCTAACGCTTGTTCATTAGCAGTCCTTCTCAGACACAGTTCTGCTGAGTAAAGGGGACACCTCCTTGATACTGCCAGTTGGATGTGCAAGAACAGCTCCCCACTCTGCACCCGAGTGGAGAGGGGCTCCTTGTGGATACGGGCTGGAGGAGGGAATTCATGTTCCCACACAGGGCTCCATCCATGCCTCCTGTCTGAGAAGAGGACGTGAGCACCTCTTCGGACACTATGGGAAAATGGCCTTGTTAGTGCTGAGAGATGACAAAGGTCCTGAGTCCCCCCCGAGGCCTCCTCTGACACCACCAGGGGCACTCACTACTGCTGGGTGAAGATGCGAGCTCAGGGTCCCCACATGGGCTTATCCTCACCTGTGCCGCGTGTGGGGGCTCCTCACCTGCTGGTGGGGATCACAGTCCTGCTTCCCACTCAGTCTCCCGTGACACCAGCCCTGCAAGGGCGTTGCAGCCTCATGCAGCCTGAAATGGGTGGGTGCGGAGGCCCTCACTCGGCTCTCACTGGTTTGCGTGGAGTGGAGACGGATTTTTCTGTGATGTTTGGCTGGATAAAACAGTCTTGGACTAACAGCCTCCTGTCTTGCTAGGCTGCCCCTTTTGTCGTTCTTTGGCTGGAGAGAGCAGGTTTCTCTGGGGACATTTTTGTCTGTACCCATAGATGTTGCCAGGTCCCTGACTTCTCCAGTAACCAGGGTTCCAGGCTTCTTAGGTTCCTGGCTGGTCTGCCTTCTTCTCAACCTGCCGCTCTGCTTACAAACATATTTCACATGTACCAGGGCTAGAGTTTTTACTTGTACTTTGAAGACAAATAGGGAAAGAATGTCTACGCCACTTTCCAGGAAAGAGAAGTCGGTATTTGATTAATCTTTTAACACTGCGTTTTTCATGCTGCTCACCTCCTAGAGATCCCAAAAACCATCCACTGGTTAAAGAATGTAATCAAATTTTCTAGCTCTGTATTTACAGTCACCGCTAATCTAGTTCTATCCCAAATAATCGTGCCTCAGAGCTGTCCTCTCTTCCTCAGACAACTGCTCAGAATTCCCTACACGGACATTTATTGGGCCTGGGTTTATTCTTCCATTTGCTCAAGTTGTGGGTTTGTTTTAGAAAATGAAATATGATGCTGTAGATGCTACTGCTTTGAAAACTGCCTTGCACAGTGCTAGGTAATAGTAATTTATTATTCTTAATAATAATCAATATATATAGCCAGTGTCCCTGTATTAGTTTGCTAGGGCTGTCATAACAAATTTCACAGGCTGGATGGCTTAGACAACAGAAACTTATTTTCTCACAGTCCTGGGGGCTGAAGTCTAAGACCCAGGTGTTGGAGGGTCAGTTTCCTTGGAAGCCTTTACTTGCAGATGGCTGCCTTCTCCGCGTTCTCACGTGGCCTCTTCTCTGTGTGATGCCTCCCCGGAGTGTCTTGTGTGTCTTAGTCTCCTCTTCTTATTATAAGGATACAAGTCAGACTGGTTTGGGGCCCACAGTAGTGGCCATATTTTAACTCAATCACCTTTTTGGAGGCCGCTTTGGAGATAAAGGTCCTATCTCCAAGTGCAGCCACATGCTGAGGCACAGGGGTTAGTGCTGCAACATACAAATGGGGGAGGGCGTGACTCAGCTCATAACTGTTCCTGGTATTATTTGTACTAAGATGCTCCGTAATCTCTTGAAATGATTTGTTAAAAGTCACAGATGGGAAAAGGTAAGCAGTAAGAAGGGAGATTGTATTTTCAGCAATCATTCTTTAGACCGTGATAAAAAGATTAATTAATTGCATTTTTGAGTTATAGAGGCCGCCATTCAATGAAGAGGAGGGTGGCAAGGACCAAAGATTTTCTGCTGTTAAGTTCGTAGCATACAAATCTGGAGGAATCAAGCACATTTCCCTAAGGATCTGGGCTTTGGGAGAATTAAGAGTGCTTTTCCTTCTCAATCCAAATAAATTCAGCAATTGGACCATCAAACTTGTTGCCAGAATGCTTACAAAGCATTAGAAGCAAGCTTTGAAACAGGCAAGAAAGGTAATAAAAACCACGCTCCTATATTCATTTCATTGAAATGAGCAATGATGCAACCCTGCTGAAGCGTTTCTCAGACTTGTTACTTAATGTACTTAGAGAACAAACAAGGTTGTCTAAGCTCCTAGAAATGAATGCTGTTTTCATTAAGACATTTAAATACAAGGCTAACGCCAGCATTTTTAAATCGACGCTAATTTTGTTTGAAAGTCCTACAGCAGTAAGAGCAGAGGTTATTCACAAGGGTATGGTTGGGGAGAGGAAGTCTGAGCTTTCACTTGGTACCAGTCTTTGCCCCAAAGCTGGGCTTTCATGCCACCCTGCAGAGTAGTGTTTTAGCAATTAACGTCGTTTTCTGAAAGCAGTATCTGTTAGTCTTAGGTTGCCACGGTGTGCGTGGGAACGGATCACCCACCAGCCTTCCAGCACTTCTCAGCCTGGTTTCCCGCAGCGGGGTGGAAGGAGGCTCCCACTCATCCCTCTTCCTGGGGGAGACCCCACGTAGTTTCCACTGGAAGCCGCTGTTTTGCTCTCTCCTATCTGTCTGAGTTGGGATTTCCTCCTGGCTAGCTCCTTCCTTAGCACACAGACACCAATGGTCTTCCTGAGGACACCCTCGACGAAAGCCTTATTCCCCCTACTAGGGAGTCCTGAGCTTCTCCTATTGGAAATACAGTTCCTCTCACGGAATTGGTGTTATTTGTGAATAAATGAATCAAATTACACCTGCCTCGTCTGCTCACACTGCCCCTCTGTGGGAGCCCCCTGTTGTTCTTTGCAAACTTCTCACCACACCCTCTCCAAGACGGCCGCCGGCCTCTGCTCCTTTCCTGCGTTTCAGAAGTGTCGGTCTGGGCCCACGTAGCCTTCTCTCTTGAGTACAGTTATCCCAGAGAGGGTACAGGAATAAAAACGTGAAGTTTTTAGAAAGATACAAGTCAAGTATTTTGAGGGCTGTTAACATTCTCACTTTCTTGTGAGAGAAGTTTGAGTGAAAACTAGGACTTGGCCTCAGGAAAAGTCCCGGGGTGTCCTCTCGTGGTCAGTGCGGTTCAACTTTCAATCCCATTGGTCAGTCGGGGTTCCAAATTCAGGCAGTGGAAGTGGCCGTCGGCCCCTCCCAGCATCCAGGTTCGCACTGATGACCATCTAGCGCAGACGTTCTCAGCGGATTCTGGGCAAGCCTGTGTGACAGCAGTGACACGGGAGAGAGCATCTGTGCCTGGGCCCAGAGTGGGAGCTGACAGAGAGGAGGGCCAGATGGAGTCCGTGTGAAAACGATCTGGGTGACGTGATGGGACAGATGTCCATGCTCGGCCTGCACCTGCCGTAGCCACACTAAAGGACAACTTGGTGAAGGCCAGTCTGGGGTTCATTTCAGAGATCCTGCAAGGAAAAATAAAAGCAAGGGAAAAGATAGGTCATAAAGAATCAACATTGCAAAATGGAGAAAAATTGGTCTCTTCGTGCACAGCTCTCTCCTCACAGCAACCCCACTCGGGATCGCTTACGATGGCTGGAATTGGTGTAAAGTGTGCATGAACATGAAAGTTAATTAGGCTTGTTCCTGGGAATGCCCAACAATGTGAGTTAAGTGCGTCCTATTTCACAGACAGGCTTTCACGCACAGGATCTCTCTTGAACACTCAAAAGAAGCTACCGGCCAGACTAACACCATTTTACTGATGAGAAAAAGAAAAGTGACATCTCTATGCAGCTTCTGCACAACCTTTTGGTTCTTTAGTGTGCCGTGCCCAGTGTCACCCTCGATTCTGGGTATGTTCTTTATTCTCTGCCTAAAAAAAAGTCCCACCCTGACACTCACTGGGTTCACACAAGCTCACTTGTTACGCTTCTTCGTAGGGTGCGTTTTTCCAGGGTGGCTCCACAGTCTGGGGTAAGTTATTCTCAGAAATGCTGCCCTGTCATGACACTTACTCCTCTCTGTCATCGTGGCCACTTCTCCTCACCAGCCTGGAGCTCCCGGTGGGCAGGGAGAGCATTCACTGCGAAGGTATTCCCAGTGCTTAGAACTGTGCCCGGCGCACGTGGGCAGATGACACCTGTCAAATGAGGGGCCGGCAGAGCTGATAATTCATTACATAGCAACGTGTATTTATTTACTATGTATAAACAGGCTGGAGACCAAGCTGCCCTTTTTAAGCCAAGGCAAGTATTCTCTACAAGTTTAGAACTACGGTTTCATTTCCTCAGAAATATGTTTTATTTTGCCTAAAATTGTGTTCTAACAATAGGTATTGTTTGCTGGGTGACACTGTTTTGGGACTACACCCTTATGAAATATACAAGAACTTTAGTAAGAATAAAAAATAAAGGTTATATAACTGGAATCTTGGGATGTGAATATCTACCTAAATTTCAGTAATAAAAGTTAATCGATTTGCTGGATACTTTAGAGCTTCTCCATTTATAGCTCAGACACATAACTGTCCTCACTCTTGCCTGTCAGTATCAGGTGGTCCTGGCTCCTTTCCTAAGTAAGTTCATGTGACAAGCAGGTTCCACAGTCAGTACATTTATTTTCTAGGTTTAGGAAATTATAAGCATTGTCTGTGTTTCCACAATTTAATTAGTGGACAGTTTTGTTAAAGTACAGATAATTTTAAAGGCATTATTTTAACACAGGGATTTTTAAGATAGGGTATTTTCAAGGTTTTTGAGGAGTGTCTGGTAAACTAGTACTTCTCAACCTTGACCTCGGGTGAATGGTCTGGAGATTTTGCTGAAATGACAATTCAGAGTCAGCAGGTCCAGTGCGGGGCTTGAGATTCTGCAGTTCTCGCCCGCTCCCTGAGATGGCCCATGATTCCGGCCGGGCGCCAGGAACTCAGAATGGGAGTTCTCATCTGTTTCCCCCATGTTTCCTCATGCTAAGTGGAATTAACAGTAAGTTTGGTAATAAGAGTACAATTGAGGAGTAGTTAGAAATGGCCATGTTTCAGACTATTCTCTTAATGTGAATTAAATTTACCTTGCTTCTCCTAATTGATACAGCATGAGTTTTAAAGCCAAATTTCCTGGATTTGACTCCTGGATTGTCCCTATTGTAGCTGGTTGTCCTTGGGCAAATTCATTAATTTTCTTGTCAAATTGCAAACATTGGGCTTGTTACTAAACCTCAGGTCCCTTATCTGGGAGTTTGAATAAAATGGGTAAATTTATATAATAACAATATGCATGGGATTTGGTAAATGCATAAAAATCATAGTCATTATGATAATAATAATCTCCCTTTAGAAACTGATGAAAGAGTAGGGAAGAATAATCCAATTTGAGGGGTTAAAGGGATTTTATGGTTTGTCTAACTCAAACCTTCCTCTGACACTCAAATCCCCTCTGATACTCCATCCCTGCCAACTCCCTTTGCACTTGCTTTTAATTTAATCATCAGAAACTCCTTCCACGCTCCAGCTACAGTCTAGTTTCCTTGAATTTCCACCCTGGCCTCATTCTTTCTCATGGATTCAACAGAAATGGCCGCATCATTTTTCCTGGTGCTTGTCCTTCTGTGTTTGTTGCCAATAGCTTGCCCCCTTGCCTTCTGTGCACTTGGAAAACAACTCTCTGGAGACACTCCTTCCCCCACTGCCTCTGGTGCTCATCAATATTCTCTACGTACCTCTCAAAGTAGAACCTCCAGAGGTGACGGCTTGACTCTGGGATGGACTAATCCCAGAGGTGTACTGGAGAAAGGGCTCTTCCAAGTCTCTGTATGTGGGACGCGTAGTTCTCTTCACACCACCCACGATCACATGGGTGCTCTGGCCACATCACGGTAAGGACTCAGAGGAATTGCCAGCTGACCATCTCCATGGGCCACTCTGTCACTCTCTCTTCAACCTCTTAGTGCAGCGGGTTTAGGGGTCACGAAAACCAATAGATCCATTACCATCGTCCCTGTCAAGGGCATTCCTGTTAGGTTCATGTTACACTGGCCTCATGCCAGTCCACGTTGATTTGGAGATTTGGAAATTTTCACCAATGAAATTTCTGTTCCTCCTGTTTTGTGTCAAAGATAAAGGAAAAAGGTCAGTCTGATTCCAAAGAACTTATCTAAGTCATGAATAAAAATCATGAAAGGGAGAATTCTAAACACACAAAAATTATGACTTTAAGGAAATGATACTTTAAGGAATGTCCATAATGTTTTATAAAGTTATGACTTTATTATAGCTGTTTTTCCTAAACCCAGTATTTTAGTGTTATCAGAAGGATAAAAGATTAATGCATATTTGTTTAATGGGAAATTATCTTATTTATAGGTTAATTGGTCTCTATTGATTTTTCTCATTTCTGTCTTGGTTATTTAAATTCTAAATATTTTTAAAAAATTTTTTAGTAACTTGGTGAGAGAACATGCACTAAATTTAAGACTATTTCATTAGCAAATTTGTTAGAGGTTGGAAGATACACATTGGAGTGATTGCACATTAATTCCAGTTATTTTTTGCAGTTATCTATCTATTGCAATATTTTCTTGCCTTCCATTTCCCATCTTAACAATTGGCTATAGTGATATGGAAAAAATACATTGGCTTAAAGGTGACAATGTTATGAATGTGGCCTGCAAGTTTAAAGTCTTCTTTTCAGTGTTCTGACAGTGCGGGTGGTAGTTTTGTTTCTTATAATCATGAGGGCCAATGGGAAACTTCAATTCTCACTGCCAAGACCTCACAGCTAAGGAAAACCTAAGGGTAAGATGGTGGGTGGGGAGGGTAGAATGCAAAAGGGTTGAGGTAAAGCCCAGGACCTCCTCGTGGGACAGCACCCTACGCACCAGGACTCCATAGACACTCAGCTTAGCAACACCTAGGAAGCACGAGTGTCCACGTTTCATCTTGGTGACCCGGTGTTGGTCTGCCTTTCAGATTGGCTGACCCTGCCCCTCGGGTTGCACATAAGGACTTGGTCTGTGGTGTTGGGCCTGGCAGGAGCCCTTGGGGTGCTCCGGTGGGATATAAAGACACCTTGTGCTTTGCACAGAGTCCCATTGCTTCCAGCGTGACAAAACAGCACGACATTTCATAAAAAGAGGTGCTGTTTGCTTCAAATGGCCATAGTAGGTCCCTGTATTTATCTTAGTCTCCGCTTGGGTGTGATTATTGTGTCCGATAAATAAATAACTTCTGGAATAAAAACTCAGTTTAGTTACCGGGTCATCTCCTTATCTAAAATACGGATTAGCACAGGCAAAGCCCTCTCGTTGGGGCATAGTAACAGACCCTTTTTATCCAGATTTAATTGAAAAGATTATCTTCCTTTAATCTTTCCCCATACCTTTTTAAATTAATGGTTTACTTTTTATTTGCCTGTAATCTATATTTCTTATTTCCTATGTCAACTCTTATTATGGAATTCATCTGAATGCTTTAATAGATGTGCATTTTCTAGTTTCTATGCTTTGGTTTTATGTCAAATTGGTTATATTTGTGTTATATTTTTTCTAGGAATAGGGGTGGCATAAATTTAAATCTCAGACCCGTAAATCATGATTCAAAAGATGCTAACCTTGCTTTCGGTGTGTGGCGGGGGTGGATGTGGCTTTGGCCTGCTTTGGCAGCCTGTGTGGCCAGAGCCACAGAGCGTGTTAGGGCCAGGTCTCTGTGTGCCTGCAAGGAAGGCAAACAAGGGGGCCCCGCCACACGGACTTTGGAAGCCCCGCTGAGCTTCCGAAATGAGAACTTAGATGAGTCATGTTGAGTCAAGGACTTGTGCAGCTTAGAAAGCAGAGAAGCAGAAAGGCGAACTAAGAGCAGGAGGCCCGCTTAGAACATTTCTGAACAAGCACCAGGAGGCCACCGTGCTCCTGAGGAGGTCACTGGTCGTGAGTACCGATGTCTCAACCCTGCCTGAAGGCCGAGAGGGCACCTCGCCAGTACTTCGGATAGAAATATTCGCACCGAATGTTAAAATCCCACCACATTTACTTTGGTTTTGTTAGATTTGAATTTGTCTTTTGTTGTGAGAAATATGTGGGACATGTGTCTTTTTTTTACTGTGAAAATTATACCATTTTTTTCTGTCCTGTTATTGGACACCTGTTATCTTCCTTATTAAGCATTTATAATTGGTATAGGTTAATTATAGCATAGATCTTCAATTGTTAGTGGTCATTTGAAGCGCATGAAACTTACAGAATTAAAAACTGATCTGAGAAGAGTGACTTGTGATTAAGTTAATGTAGGGATTGTTAGATATTGCAGGTAAATTCACATTGTAAGGTGTCCTATAGCACGGGCAACCCTATTTCTTGAACTAACAAATGGCATGGAGAAAAAAGGGAAGGAGATGGTTGTAGCCGTAAGACATTTAAAGACAAAGCAAACAAATAGAACATGTGGGCCTTGTTTAGACCTTGATTAAAAAAAACAATAAGAAACCTATGAGACTTGTATGAAGTATTTAAAAATAACTTGGGTATTAGATGGTATTAAGTAATTGTTATTAATTTTATTAGTGAGTTTCATGGCAATTTTATTGTTTAAAAATGTCCTTGTCTGGTAGACATGCACAAAGGGACATTTAGAGTTGAAATGAAATGGTACCACGACACTGCTTTAAATTCAGCAAACAACAAAGGGAGAAGATGAGGGACAAGTGGCCAAGGTTGACTGCGTCGGAGACACAGGGTGGGTACAGGCAGAGTCACTGCACAGTTCTAATTTCATGAATTTTTGAAAATTTTTATAATAAATTATGTAACATAGATTAACAAAATAACATTATTAAAGACTTTAAACATTTAATATTGTAAGATTAATGGCAGTGTACGTCACTGCGAAGCTAGAGAGATGAGGGACAAAAATGAGAATTGTATTCAATGTAAAAAAATAGACTTGGGATTAAAAGGGATTGAGTTCAGCAGAAGCTGTAATTGCCAAGATTTTTTTTCTTTTAAATCATCCCTATTATTTCATTTAAATTTATGTGTCTTTTACAATTTATTCCTTCTTTTATTCAGGCAGTAGCCTCAGGAAAGCTATTAAGGGGCTGTGGAACCGTATTTGTGATCCAGGTTGAAAAGCAAAAACTTCCCTTTTGATTCATGTCTGTCTGTTAATGGAATTGACTCCTAGACTTAGTATCTGATAGCCTTTCTAATCAAGACAATATGAACTTTATCTTTCCTCCTAATGAGTTTGGTCAAGAGCAAAGGAAAAATATCGGTTAACATTGTTGCCTTCAGAAGGGGTCTCTGCTCCTAGCAGAAATGGCTGTAAAATCCATAGCTGCACATGGATCCTTCATACTTCACACTTTGGAATATCTCCACCTCATCCTGCATAGATGCTCCTCAACTTACAACGGGGTTATGTCTTGATAAACCCATCTTCTGGAAAATGCTTTTAATATCCCGATATACCCATTGTAAAATTGAAAAATTGTAAGTTTAACCATTGTAAATCAGAGGCCGTCTGTATTTCCAAACTTTTCTTCCCGTATTTTGTTATAAGTCTTTGTGCATGATATAATTTCCTCAGTCTTTGATTTTCTTTGTCTTTAGTACACAACAATTAAGTATAATTTTACCACCCAGCTCTCGCTGGGACCTGTTTCCAAGTCTTCACTCCCAGGGCAACTTCTCTAGTCTCCCTAACCAGGGTCCCCCCAGGTGACTACTAATGTGCTGAGAATCCTACCCCTAAACTAGTCTACACAGAGCAGGTTAAAGAAACTTTCAAAAATGTGACTCTGACAATAATTCTCTTGACATGAAATCTTCGGTTGGACCAATTTCTTTTTTCTTTTCTTTTTTTTGTTAGAGTGAGGACACCCATATATGCTCTTCTATATTTTGATCAGTTCCTTTCCCAGCTTCTCTTGTCGCTGTCTTCCTGACCTACCATGTTCCAGTTACAATTATGACAATGTTTGCAAGGCACTGGGTCCTTCTTAGCCTCTGTACATTTCTACATGCCCTTCTAAATATTCTTCCAGCTGGGCCAGCAGCTCACATCTATAATCTCAGCACTTTGGGAGGTTGAAGCAGGAAGGCTTGAAGCTGGGAGTTCAAGACCAGCCTGGGCAACACAGCGAGACCCAGTCTCTTCACAAAAGATAAAAAAAAGTTAGCCAATCATGGTGGTGCATGCCTGTAGTCCCAGCTACTCTGAAGGCTTAGGCAGGAGAATCACTTCAATCCAGGAGTTCAAGGCTGCAGTGACCTTTGATTGCACCACTGCACTTCAGCCTGGGTGACAGAGTGAGACCCCCATCTCCAAAAAAATAAAGTAAAAGGATCACTCTGTTTATCCTTAGGCCTTAGCTTAAGCCACACTTCCTTAGGAAATTCTTCCTCATTCCTAGACAAGTGTAGAACGTTCTGGTATATATACCCACAGGGTACTGAATCCTCTCTACCGTCATATCGGCCACACCTTTTGTAATGTTCACTAAATTCATCGATGTTTTCATTGGGCTAGTCTGAAAGCTCAATGAGATCAGTTCCTGGATTTCTTAAGACTCCAGAATTTGGTATTAATGCTGGAGGACTATATGCAAGAGATTTACATTCACCAAATCCACAAAAAGCTATTTAAAGTTTTACTGGAAAAAAATTAATCTTCTAAATTACTAAATGCCTGAATTTAAGAAGATATACTTTGTATTTTTTTAAAGCAATGAAAACTCTAGAATGCGATTATACCTGTTATCTGAAAAACACCATTTCTTGTGTCAGTTCTTAGTTTCTTGTGGTAAAATGGAATGTCTGATATGTGACATTACCACTTAACCAAAGATCCATGTAATTTCAACTAATAATTGGGTTTTCAGAATAGAAATCACACTAAATCTCTATTTATAGAACGGATGCTAATTTAATCTCAGGAATTTTTGTGGGGTTATATTTATATTAGAAGATATAAATATATCGGGAGTAAGGAATTTGAAAAGTTCATTATCATTGATAATATAAATGTCTGTTTTCACTTCATCTCCACATTACAATAATGCAGGGATAAAATAAAACAAAAGTCTTATAGAAATGGACTTATTATATATAATACATGCTTATTTTGAAAGTTCACTGAAAGGGTGCTCTTAATAGTTTTTGCATTGCAAATTTACTGGCCTTTGTTACTTTGATGAAATTCAAAGCTTATAATGAATCCCTCTTGTGTAGTCTTAATGTATCATAGGGCTTTTCGGTCTTTGTAGTTAGAATTACTATTAATTTTGCTCTTAATTTTTTTGGTACCTAAGTAATGAAGAGTTTGAACTAAATATCTTTAAAGGTAACTAATAATTTATTTTTCAGATGTTAGTTATCTTTGAAAATGCCTACTTTCTGAGATTCAGATGTACATATAAGTTTTTCATTTTGATTATTTCACCAATAATATTCTATTTAGCAATTAAAGTGATGAAAATAACTTGTGTTGTGTCCATGCATGTATCAGCCATTGGTTCCTAAAAAACCCCTCAGTGCTTTTTTTTTTTTTGAGACCGAGTCTCACTCTGTTGCCCAGGCTAGAGTGCTGTGGCGTCAGCCTAGCTCACAGCAACCTCAAATTCCTGGGCTCAAGCAATCCTTCTGCCTCAGCCTCCTGAGTAGCTGGGACTGTAGACATGTGCCACCATGCCCGGCTAATTTTTTCTATATATATTTTCAGTTATTCAGCTAATTCCTTTCTATTTTTTTTAGTAGAGACGGGCTTGCTCTTGCTCAGGCTGGTCTCGAACTCTTGAGCTCAAACGATCCACCTGCCTCAGCCTCCCAGAGTGCTAGGATTACAGTTGTGAGCCACCACGCCCGGCACTCTCAATGTTTTGATTTTTAAAAATTAAGGTACTGTTAGGATTACTAGCTTTACCTTAATCTATTTCCTTCTTTCCTTCCTTCCTTTTCTTCTTTCCTTCCTTCCTTTTCTTTCTTTCTTCCTTCCCTTTCTTTCTTTCTTTCTTTCTTTCTTTCTTTCTTTCTTTCTCTTTCTTTCTTTCTTTCTTATTCCTACTCTAAAGGATGAAAGTAGCACAGTTTTATGCACTTTAACAACTTTAATATGTAAAATAATCACTTAGGATGAGCTTGTTAAAATACAAATTTTGCATTATCGGTAGAGAGTCTATATAAGCAAGTCTGAAATGAAGCCAGGAATATGATTTTTTATAAGCAAAGTAAATGATCTTAATAGATAGTTTCCACATACGGAGACTCCTATCGTTTCTGGAATTATTTCTTGCATGACAGGAAGTTAAATAAGAACCTTCGACTAAGGCATAAACGTGCTGCTATGCCTGCATATGGCACACCAGCATGGTCAAGATGAAAAGTTTAAAAAGAAGTGACTGAAAACTGCTTAGGTGATTTCCGGCACCTTACTCACATTGCATTTGTAAAAGCAGTCTGATTAATAAAATAACTTGTGTAAGAGAAGTCTTTCGACAGAGCTGTAGGAGTGACCAGTTTCTTTACCTCAAGCTAGTGTGAGTGGCCTCAACGGAACCCCTGCTGCAGAAGACTATGGGTCCCTGCAGTGAAGGAACCTAGTGGACACACGTTTGACTCATGCCCAGACACGTAGAAGCTAGGACATTGGATAGCTCCTGCTTTAAAGCAGAATTATAATGCTTTGGGATCAAACTGTATTCCTACTTTGTCTGGGAGCGTTTCTCACGGAATGAGAAGACTACAACATAGGGAGATAAGCACATACTCCGCCCTCTCCCCCAGGAATCAGCAGCGTGGGCTGAGGGGGCGCTCTGCCATCTTGAGACACGTGCATCACGCACATCACAGCTAGTCTGGGGAGAAGTTCTCAGTGAGGATCTCTTAAGAATCACCAGAGAATCAATAGGCCTGAAACATTTCGCAGGTCTAAAGAAAAAGAAATCATCTATGATAACGCCAACCACATAGGAACTTCATCTTTCTGGCCTCTCTTCCCTGCGCACGGCCACTTCCACAGAACACTGAAAAGATTTAAACAAAACAAAACACTTCGCAGCCTTGGGACATAGCAAAGAAGAGAAAGACCGTGTCACCTTTTTCCCTCCAGAGGTCGGCTCACCAAGACCCCAGTTAGAGAAAGATAATGATACAAGTTTAAATCAAGTTCAGTGCTTTGAATATAACGTAAGATCAGAAATATTTAATTTCTACGTTAAGAATATGTAAGTTAAAGTTATGATAGAATTTTTAATCAAAAATTATCAGGTAAGTCATGGGACTGCCAATATTTTCATCTAAGAGAAGAGGAGAAATTTCTCTAAATATATTTTAGAGGAAATCATGAATCCTGCTTGTTAGACATATAAGTTAAAAATCCTGAGTGCCTTTTTAATGTATTTCTTGTTTGCCAAAATTACCAGGATTTATAAATCAAAATTAAATAAAATTATGATATCAATATCCTCTAATGGTAGAATGAGCTAAAAAAAAAAAAAAAAAAGGCTTGGTTTGCTCATTCTCTACTGGGGCACGTGAGTGTCACCGTTGTTTTGAACATGGTGTTTCCTGACTTTACCCAGAGATCATGATTCAGGAAGTGTGACATAAAGCCTGGAACCTGTACCTCTTAATTGCTCTATAAAGTAATCTGAAATGCACTCCAGGTTGAGAATCATACGTTTATATAGAGGTCTAGGGGTATAGCCTTGGGATTTCCTCTTGTTTTCTCATAAAAAATCATATCTATAAACAGATCTATCTAATATTTTTAACAAATTCTTTAATCAAATTAGCAATTAAAAACTTTTGGTCTGATGAGGACAGAAAAAGTTATTAATTCTTCAAGAACTTCTAGGCTTGAGGACTTAAGAGATAGCTATATGGTTATAAATAAATTTTCCAATTATGTGAATTAAACAAGATAATATTTATAAAGCAATTACAATAGCATCTAAAATATAGGAAGCACCTTTGGTTTAGACAGTGATGACAGATTGATAGGTAGGTAAGTAGATACAAGACAGACTGAGATAGCAAGTCTGTATGGTGTGGACTCTACTTCTGGTCCAATGCACAAGGAACGGCTCCCAGTATTGGGAGACAGCAGGGTGCAGGGCAGGGCACAGGTGTTGGAAGTGAGAAGACTTGGTTCAACATCCTAGCCCAACCCCTTAACTAGCTAGGGATTTTCTTTTTTGTTGGGAGGTGAGCTCAGTTTCTTCATTTCTACAGCAGAGATTTTAAAAATTATCAAAAATATGTGTTGTAATGATCAAATTAGAAAAAATAACATATCTCATAAAATGAATACATATTGTGGGACTAATATTGGGTGATTTTTCAAACTTTCAAACTCCATTCTAGTACTAAATCTTACAGATTTATGATTCTGTTAGGACCAAAGAGATGCAAGAATGTAGTGGTCCATAGTGCAAAGAGCCCATAGGCAGGCAGCCCATCTGGACTTCTAATTCTAGTTCTACTGGGAACAATTTGCAGGACCTTGGACAGGTCAGCAAAGTGCTAAGAACTACCTAGCTGTGTGAAG
The DNA here is from genome assembly GCA_963575035.1 of Avahi laniger. Taxonomy (NCBI): domain Eukaryota; kingdom Metazoa; phylum Chordata; class Mammalia; order Primates; family Indriidae; genus Avahi; species Avahi laniger. The sequence continues at coordinate 2,574 of CAUYSK010015270.1, read as the reverse complement.
AAGCTCAACTAGATCAAGAGTTACCAAATTTTCTGTAAAGGGCTAAAGAGTAAGTAGGTTAAGCTTTAAGGGGCCACATAGTATATGTTGCAACTATCCAACTCTGCCATGTTAGAGAGGAAGCACAGACAATACATAACCAAATCACCTGGGCCTATGACCAATAAACTTTCTAAGGACACTGAAATTTGGATTTTGCATAATTTCCACTTGTCATTAAATAATGTCCTTCTTTGACTTTTTTCAACCTTTAGAAATGTAAAAATCATTCTCAGCTGCAAGCCATAAATATTAATAACAGGTGGCAGACTGGATTTGGTGCCAGGGACAATGTTTGCTGACCCCAAAATTAGATTGTTTCCAAGGGCCACTATATGCTTAAATTCTTGATCCTGTTCTTATGACTGCATCTCTTCAATCTATTTTCTCATTCTCATACCCATGCACCTATTTCTACATATCTGATATTCTTTCCAAAAATTGCCTTATAGTTGCAAGTTCAGAATTTTTGAAGGGCAATTGTAAACAAAGATAGAACATTTTATCTCTAATATTTAACTCCCTGTCATTCAAATGGTAAGATAATTCTCTTCCTTTTAAAATATTCTTCTGACATCTGTAATCCTAGCTGAACCCATTCTAAAGTGAATTTATATTACCAATAGTTGGGTCAAGAGTAATCACTCATTAACCTTAGTTTAAATAAATAAACCTAAAATGAAACAATCTACATAAGGAACAAAGAAATAATCTCAGTATTTATTTGTATGTGTTTGTATATGTAAATGAAAGAAATGACTTTCTTCTACCACAAATGTCGGTTATTCAGTTTTTTGCTATTGACCAACAAATATTTGTGGTTGGTTATTTCAAATTTTCCCATGCATCTGATTCTTTTGATGTGTTGTATAGTTTTATCTTGCTTTTGCTTTCACCTAATAGAATTTTGTGCTCATTCATAACCAAATTAGCTTTTTTATAATAAGTTTTAGTATGATTTACTCATATTAGTTTTGTTCTAGTTAGACTTCACTGTTCCAAAGAAATTTAAAGTGTAATTTTTGTTATTAGGATAAGTGACTTTGAGTATCCTGAATTCCAAAATTCCTACTCTTATTCTAGTCTTTAGGAGTATTAGATTCTTTTTTATTATATGGTATAAGTCTAAAAGAAACATTTTTGAGATAAGTGTAGAATCATAAATATTATCATTTATGTATATGCAGAACTACTTTAAAATTATGAGGTTAAAAAGCTTTTTAGGTTAAAAATGGCTTTATATAAAATGTGAGAAAAAGGTTAGATCCAAGGAAGAATTCAAAATTAAGAGATTAAGTAATTATAAAAAGCTATTTTAGAATAATCCCGAGGGGGAGAAAATGACGGAGTTAGGGTTGCCCCCTAGATCCCTGCTTTCAGAGAGGGAGACGTAGATCTCGGTCTGCTACACACGATCAGATCGCTCTCCCACAAATGCAGCGAGGGGAATTGGTGGAGATTCAGCGGGGGAAACACAAATCAGGAAAAAGAATAATAGGAGATAGGAATACAAAACCTGGAAAGTGCGGACAGACAATAGAGAGTGGAGCGTGCGACAGCGGCGCCAGCCTGGCCAGTAAGTGCACCGGGACAAGTCCACACGGGACAGTCTAGCTTCCCCACTGACTTACAAGCCCTCCGAGAGGCAGGGGCCTGTGTGAAGTGGATGTAGAATTGGGTATGGAAACGTGGGACTCAGCGAAGAGGAGACGCGAGCGGGAAGCATCTTGAACTTCCCAAGCTCGGTGCCAGGACTATACCCCTGAGGCAGCTAGGACTCAGGAAGCAGGTCTCTGGCACCAAGCGGGTCCTGAAAGGGGAGGTGATCACTGAGTAGAAGACTCTAACCTGAAACCTACCGCTGGCAACTGGGAATGCTCAGGGTGGGCCAGTAGAAGCCAGAGCTATTGCGGAACTGGCGTGAGACTGGGGGAGGGAGACACAAAGGAGATGGCGGAGCACCCTGGTGAGTCGGCTGACTCCCTGATCAGGGACCTCCCAGCCCCTGAGCAGCTCCCTCTGGTGCCAGCGCACTGAGGGCTGGCGAGCGCCAGTTCGCGGCCTCTTGGGCCGCAGGTGCGGAACGGCTCCCTTCCCCTAGCCTGGAAACTCGCGCAGTGAGCTCTCCCCTTCTGGGACCTAAGGTCACTTGGCCGAGCCGTTTCTTTGAGCGGTGAATTCTGAGTGCCTCCTTGCATGTAAGAGGAGGACACCTGTGGAGGCTGAAAGCACTAGGGCCTTGGGCAGTCTGGTAGAGCGCCCTCCCCGCTGGCCAGAGCCTTCTGCGTGGCCTCCGAGCTTGCAGCAGAGAGTCATAAAGAGCCACTCACCCTCTGTGACAAGCGCCAGTCCCTGGGGATTTGACACTGACCAATAGCTGACAGCCCAGTGACTTTCCTCACCAGACCGGTTCAGGTCATCCGGTTCCACTGCATTCCTGCCTCTGGTCAGCTACCAACAGAGAAACCCGCCACTAGGGAAACGGGCTCCCCAAGTAACCCCTCCCGTCAAGAGAACCCTGGACAACATACTAGC
>CAUYSK010015269.1:0-41281 GCA_963575035.1 Avahi laniger | reverse complement strand
GACCCTTATTTGAGAGAGGGTCCTGCTCCATACCCTGGAGGAAGGAATGTTACACAGAGAGGCCAGAAAGAATCTGGACAGGTCTTGCTGGGTTCAGATCATGTGCTTTTTGTCCAATCACATTTCTACATGGTTGTCAATCATGTAATGAAGCCTCCATAAAAAACCAAGAGGACTAGGTTCAAAGAGCTTACGGGCAGCTGAACATGAGCAGATTCCTGGAAGGCGGTGTGCCCAGGGAGGGCATAGAAATCCCATGCCTCTTCCTCCATACCTCATCCTATGCATCTCTTCATCTGTATCCTTTGTAATATCCATTATAATAAATCAGTAAACGTGTTTTCGAGTTCTGTGAGCCACTCTGGCAAATTAATCAAACCCAAAGAGGGAGAGGATTGTGGGAAACACAACTTGAAGCCAGTTAGTCAGAAGTTCTGGAGGCCAGGACTTGCAAGTGCTGTCTGGGGGTGGAGGAGGTGGGGGACTGAGCCCTTACCCTGTGGGATCTGACCTATTTCCAGGTGATAGTGTCAGAATTGAATTAGAGGACACCCAGCTGTTGTCCACTGCTTGGTGTGTTGGGGTAAACCCCACATTTGGTCACAGAAGTCTTCTTCTGTGTTGATTTGATTGTTGTAGAGTTTAGAGGAAAGCATGGTTTGGGGAATGTTTTTCCCAAAGCAGATCCCAATCAAAAAGAACTTGAAATTTCAGATGAAAAATTTAAAATATTCACTTTAAAAAAGCTCCGTGAGATTCAAGAGAAATCTGAAAACCAATACAAAGAGATCAGAAAATCATTTCAGAATATGAATGAGAAATTTACCAAGGAGACAGATGTCTTAAAAAAAAAAAACTCTGGAACTGAAAAACTCACTAAAGGAAATACAAAATACATTCAAAACCTTCATGAATAGACTGGACTAAGCAGAAGAATGAATCTCATAACTTGCAGAAAGGTCCCTTGAAATAATCCAGACAGATAAAAATAAAGAAAAAGAATTAAAAAGAATGAACAAAGTCTTCAAGACATTTGGGACTGGGATTACCTAAAGTGACCAAATTCATGAATTATCAGTATTCCCAATGAAAAGAGAGATTAAAAATTGTTTAAGGAAATAATCAGTGAAAATTTCCCATGTCTAGCAAGAGAGTTAGACATCCAGATACAGGAGTCCCAGAGATTCCCACGCAAATACACTGCAGAAAGGACTTCACCGCAGCATGTTATATTCAGGATGTCTAAAATCAAAGTGAAAGAAAGAATTTTAAAAATAGCAAGCAGAAAAGCCTCTACTCACCTATGAAGAAAACCCCATCAGACAAACAGCAGAATTCTCAACAGAAATTGTACAAGCCAGAAAAGAATGGGATAGCACTTAGAAAGTGCTAAAAGAAAAAAAACTGTTAGCCAAGAATTTTTTAAAAATCTACTTCATTTTATTTCAATAGATTTAGGGAGTGCAAGTGGTTTTTTTGGTATACAGATAAACTGTATAACAGAGAAGTTAGGGCTTTTAGTGTGCCTGTCATGCAAATAATATATACTGTATCGAAAAAGTAATTTTTTATACCTAAGCTGCCTCTCACCCTCACCTTCACCTGTCTCAGTCTCCAAAGTCCATTACACAACTCTGTGTGATCATGTATACCCATCATTTAGTTACCATTTATAAGTGAGTACATGCAGTATCTTTTGCTGTTCCTGAGATACTTCACTTAGGATTACGGCTTCCAGTTCCATCCAAGTTGCTGCAAAAGGCATTATTTTATTCTCTTCGATGGCTGAGTAGTATTCCATGGGATATATCATACACATATGCAAGCGCGTGCGCGCACCCACACACACACACATTTTCTTTACCTACAAATCAGCTGAGAGACACTTAGGTTGATCCCATATCACTGCAATTATGAATTATGCTGTGATAAACATACAAGTGCATATGTCTTTTTGATATAATGACTTTTTTTCCTTTGGGTAGATACCTAATAGTGGGATTACTGTTTTCCACAGAGGTTACACTAATTTATGTTCCCACCAAAAGTGCATAAGCGTTCCCTTTTCAATGAAATCCCTGCCAACATCTGTTGTATTTTGACTTTTTAATAATGGCCATTCTGACAGGAGTAGGATGGTATCTCATTGTGGTTTTAATTTGAATTTCCACGGTGATTAGTGATGTTGAGCATTTTTTCATATATTTGTTGGCCATTTATATATCTTCTTCTGAAAAATCTCTGTTCATGTCTTTTGCCCACTTTTTAATTGGGTTGTTTTCTTCTTCTTGATAAGTCTGAGTTCCTTGTAGATTCTGGATATTAGCTATTTGTCAGATGTATAGTTTTGGAATATTTTCTCCCATTCTGTAAGTGGTCTATTTACTCTGTTGGTCATTTATTTTGTTGTGCAGAAGTATTTAATTAAGACCTATTTATTTATTTCTGTTTTTTGTGTGTGTATGCTTTTGGGGTCTTAGTCATACATTCCTTGTCTAGGCCAATTTTCAGAAGAGTTTTTCCCAAGTTTTCTTCTAGAATTTTTATGGTATCAGGTCTTACATTTAAGTCTTTAATCCATCTTTACTTAATTTTTGTTACGGTAAGACATAGGAATCTAGTTTCACTCAGCCAAGAATTTTACATCCTGCCAGAATAAGCTTCATAAATGAAGGAGAAATAAAGTGTTTCCCAGATAAGCAAATACTAAGGGAATTTGCCACCACCAGACCAGCCCTACAGAAGATGCTAAAAGAGGTCTTAAACATGGAAACAAAAGGCCCATGTTCATCATCATGAAAACAAAACTCACAGGTCTTACAAAGCCTGTCTAAAAATCACACAAAGGAGGAAAGACACCATATAAATATGACTATTCTAGGGAGCATATATAAGTGGAATCATGTAATATTTGTCCTTTGGTGTCTGGCTTATTTCATTTATAACGTTGTCAGGGTTCAATCATGGTGTTTAAGCTGAACAATATTCCTTTGTATGTATATCCCACATCTTGTTTATCCATTTATCCATTGAGAAATATTTAGGCTGTTTCCACCTTTTTGGTATTATGCATAATCCTGCTTTGAATCTGCTGCTTAAATATTTGAGTCCCTGTTCTCAATTCTTTTGAGTATATACCCAGAAATAAAATTTCTAGATCATATGATAATTCTACATTTAATTTTTCTGAGGAACCACCACTGTAGCAGCTGCACCATTTTACATTCCTACCACCAATAAACAAGTATTCCAATTTCTGACATCCTCACCAACATTTATTTTGTTTTGCCTTTTGTTGTTTTAAACAGACATCATAATCAGTATGAAGGATTATCTTACTGTGGTTTTGAATTATATGTCCTTAGTGATTAGTGATGTTAAGTATCTTTTAAATGTGCTTATGGGCCATTTGTACCTCTTTGGAGAAATGTCTGTTTAAGTCCTTTCCCTGTTTTTAAACTGAGTTGTTTTTGTTGTTGCTGTTGCTGAGCTGCAGGAATTCTTGATGTATTCTGGATATTGATTGCTTATCAGATACATGATTTGCAAATATTTTCTTCCATTTTGTAGATTGCCATGCTACTCTCCTGATACACAAAAGTTTTTTATTTTGATGAAGTTCAGTTTATCTATTTTTGTTTTTGTTGTCTGTGTTTTTCATGTCTTATCCATGAAATCATTGCCAAATCCAGTATCATGAAACTTTTCCTCTATGTTTTCTTCCAAGAGTTTTATAGTTTTAGCTCTTACATTTACATCTTTAATCTGAGTTAATTTTTGCATATGGTAAGGTAAGGGTCCTACTTCACGTTGTTGCATGTGGATATCCAGTAGTCAAACACCATTTGTTGAAATGACTGTCCTTGAGCCACTGAGTAGTCCTGATGCCCTTGGCAAAAGGCATTTGACCATGTATGTGAGGGCTGATATTTAGGATCTCTATTCTATTTCCTTAGTCCATATGTCTTATGTCAGTACCACACTACTTTGATTACTGCAGCTTTACAGTTAGTTTTGAAATCAGAAAGTATAAGACTCCCCAACTTTGTTCTTTTTTTATGGTTATTTTGGCTATTCATTGTGTCTTCATATTCCATATGAATTTAAAGATGAGTAGTATTCCTTGACGTATAAAAGTTTTGGGTTTTTATGTAGTTAAATCTATATTCTTCCTTTTATTACTTCTATGATTTGTGTCAACCTTAATAAAAAAAAAGCCTTTCTAGCGCTAACATTGTGGTAAATATTTAACTTTATGTTTTTGGGATTCCATGGTTTCATGGTTAATGTTCAAATATTTAATTCATGTACAATATATTTTTGTGTAAGGAATACAGTATAGATCAATCTTGATTTTTTTTGTTATGGTAAACCAGTTGTTTCAATATATTTATGGAACAATTTCTATTTTCCTCCATCGATTTGAAATGCTATCTTTATCATATGTGAAATCTACTTTTGTGGTCACTTTTCTATTCCATTGATTTGTGTTTTCCTGCACTACTTACTAACCACAGTGTTCTAATCATTATGGCTTTAATATATCTTTATATAGAAGCAATGGAAATCTCTGACAATTCTTTTCAGAAATATTTAGTTACCTAAAAGTATTTAATATAATTTTTCAAATCTTAAAAGCCTTTTTTTATTGTTACTGCATTTAATTTTTTGGCTGATTTATTAAGAACTAGTATCACTTTTATTGAAAAGTCTTCCTATCCAGCATATATGAAATCCCTCCTTTATCCACTTAAATCTTCATATCATTAAATAAACTTTATAGCTTTCTACATATGTATTTCATACATCTCCTGTTTTATTTATTATACTAGGTTTGGAATTTTTGGTATTGTAAATGGAATCTTTTTCCTTCTTTTAAAATTGGATATTGACAGTATTTAGAAGATTTTTTGCTTTTTATATATTTATCAACTGGACACTTTACTGAAATCATTAGTTCTGATAATTTTTTAGTTGGTTTCTTTGTGTTTCCTAGTTAAGCAATCGCATTATTTAGAAATAATATAAATATTGTGTATCTTTTAATGTTAAATATTTCATTCCATTTTTTCATCATTTTGCTTTAGAATAATGTTAAATATTAATAATAGAGGTGATAGTAGATGATAGCCCTGTCATGGCTGCCTTTAACTGTATAACTATACACTAACAATGTACAATGCAAAAATAAATTTAAGAAAACAATTTCATTTTTAGTATCATCAAAAATAATATTAAGGAATTAACTTTCTAAATGAAGTGTCAAATTTTTACTCTGAAAACTATAAAACATTATTAAAAGACATTTAAAGGATCTCAATGAAATAGAAAGATATCCTTGTTCATGGATTGGGAAACCTAATATTGTTAAGATATCAGGATTCCCCAAATTAATCTACAGATTCAACGCAGTCCTTAACAAAATCCCAGCTGGCTTCTTTGCACAAATTGATAGGCTGCTCCTGAAATTCACGTGGAAATGCCATTGATCCCAAATATCCAAAACATTTGGAAAAGAAGGACAAAGTTAGAGGACTCACATTTTCTGATTTTAAAATTTACCACAAAGCTACAGTAACAAATAGAATGTGATTCAAACAGATGTACAGATCAATGGAATACAAGTGAGAGCCTAGAAATGGACCTTCATATTTACAGGGAATTTATTTTCAACATGGTACCAGACCAATTTGTAGGGAAGGAATAAATTTTCAAGTAATGATGCTGGGACAAGTGGGTACCCACATGCACACAATGAGGTTACACTCCTGTCCCGCTCAATGCAGAAAACCCAACTGAAATGCATTAAAAGGCTTAAACATATAAAAGTATTAAACTCTGGAAAGAAAAAAAACAGGTAAGTCATTGTGACTTTGGATTTGGCAATGCTTTCTTAAATATAACACAAAATGCACAAGCAAAGAAAAAAATAAACTGAACTTTATAAAAATCAAAAATTTCTGTGCTTCAAAGGATACCATCAGGAAAGTTGGAAGACAACCACTGACTAGAGAAAATATTTTCAAATCGCATATCCGATAAGGGATTTTCCATCTTGAATATATTTTTAAAAAACCTCTTACAACTCAGTAATAATGAAACCCCAATTAAAAATGCTCAATGGATTTAAACATACACTTACCTATAAAAGGTCAGTAAGCACATGAAATGATGCTCGACATCACTGGTCATCAGGGAAATATAAAGCAAAACCATAGTGACATACCACTGCATAGGCACTAGGATGGCTAAAATCAAAAAGCCATGTTAAGTTTTGATCAAGATGTGAAGAAACTGAAATTTTTACAGCTGGTAGGATTATAAAACTGTGTAGCCACTTTGAAAAACAGACTGGTGGTTCCTCAAAAGATTAAATATAGTTACTCTGTGACTCAGCAATTCCACTCCTAGGAATATAATCAAGAAAAATGAGGCATTTGTGCGCACAAAAATTTGCATATTAATGTTCACAGCAACATCATTCATAATAGCTAACAAGTGGATACAATTCAAATGTCCATCAACTGATAAATGCATAAATGAAATGTTGTATCTATACAGTGGAATATTATTTGGCAATAAAAAGTAATGAAGTATTGATACATACTACATGTTATCACGAGTGAATTCTGAAAACAACATAAGGAAGCCAGTCATAAAAGACTATGTACTGCATGATTCCATTTATATGAAAAGTCCAGAATAGGTAAATACATAGAGACACAAAGTAGATTAGCTGTTGCCTAGGGCTGAGGTAGTTGAGGGAAAGTGTTAGGGTGACTGCTAATGGGATTTTTGGAATGGGGTGATGAAATGTTCTAAAACTATGGTGACAGCTGCACAACTTTGTAAATATACTAAAAACCATCAAACTGTATGGTTGAAATGCTTCATTGTATGGCATGTGAATTATATCTCAAAGCTGTTACCAAAACATGAACTATCACCACCACAACAAAAATAGAATATAACTAGGCCTACATAGTGCTCTTGGCCTCTGTGTTTCCTACATCTCTTTAAGTTTTGGACACTTAAACCCCTTTACCTCCTACCCTCTTTCCTATTATTTATGCTATTAACTTGTTGAAGAGTTTAGGTCAGTTGAATATCTCAGATTCCTAATTTTTTTGCATGCTTCCTTGTATTGTTATACAACTTGTTTTCTGGCAGGAATACTTTATAGGTAATTCTGTGTACTATATCTTGCAAACATAAGTTTAGTCCCATTTAAAAGATTTCCCTGTGAAATAAATCAATTTCATTCTTTATCAATTTTTAATCTGACATAGTCATGGCCCGCATAATGACGTTTCAGTCAATGACAGACTACATATATGGTCCCACAAGATTATAATGGAGCTGAAAAATTCCCATTACCTACTGTTGTATCCATTATAATGTCATAACACAATGCATTACTCACGTTTGTGGTGATACTGGTGTAAACAAACACACTGTACTGCCAATCACGTGAAAGTAGCATGTACAATTATGTACGGTACAAAAAAATTGATAATGATAATAAATGACTGTTACTGGTTAATCTATTTTCTATACTATATTCTCTATTGTTATTTTAGAGCATACTACTTCTACTTATTTTTTTAAAAGAAATGTTAACTGTAAATCAGCCTTAGGTAGGTCCTTCAGCAGATACTCCAGAAGGAAGCATTGTTATCATAGGAGATGACAGCTCCATGTGTGTTATTGCCCCTGAAGACCTTCCAACAGGCCAAGATGTGGTGGACGACAGTGATATTGATGATGTTGATACTCTGTAGGCCTAGGCTAATGTGTATTTATGTCTTAGTTTTTAACAAAAAAACGTAAAAATTAAAAAATAAATTTTACAATAGAAAAAAGAATATAGAAGAAAAATATTTTTGTACAGATGTACAATGTGTTTGTTTTAAGCAAAAGAATCTGAAAGTTTTAAAAAAGTAAAAAGATTATAAAGTAAAAAAGGTTATAGTAAGCTAAGGTTAATTTACTACTGAATAAAGAAAAGTCTTTTTATAAATTCAGTGTAGCCTAAGTGTACAGTGTTTATAAAGTTTCCAGTAAGGTACAGTAATGTCCTAGGCCCCCACATCCACTCACCACACAGTGACTCACCCAGAGCAATGTCCAGTAGTGCAAGCTCCATTCATGGTAAGTACCCTCTACAGGTATACCATTTTATATTTTTTACACTGTATTTTGACTATACCTTTTCTACGTTTAGATTATGTTTAGTAAATAAATATCTACCATTTTACTACAATTGCCTACAGTATTCACTACAATAACATGCTGTACAGGTTTGTAGCCTAGGAGCAATAGACTACACCATATAGCCTAGGTATATAGCAGGCTATACCATCTAGGTTTGGGTAAGTATACTCTAATGATGTTTGTACAACAAAATTGCCTAATGACACATTTCTCAGAATGTGACCCCATCATTAAGTGACATATGACCGTACTGTTGCATTCAGTTTGCTAGTATTTTGTTGAGGATTTTTGCATCAATATTTACTGAGGTATTGGTCTGTAGTTTTCCTACAGTGTCTTTGTGTGGCTTTGGTATCAGGGTAATGTTGGCCAGAGAATGAGTTTGGAAGTGTTGCCTCTTCTTCCTTTTTTGGAAGAGTATGAGGACTGGTGTTAATTCTTCATTAAATATTTGGTTGAATTCTTGCAGTGAAGCCTCTGGTCCTGGGCTTTTCATGGCTGGGAGGTCTGTTGATTGAATCTCCTTATTAATTAATGGTCCATTCAGATTTTCAATTCTTCATGATTCAGCCTTAGAAGGTTATGTTTTTACAGGAATTTATCCATTTCTGTCAGGTCATCCAATTTTTGTTGGCATACAATTGGTCATACTGTTGTCTTATAATCCTTTACATTTCTGTGGCATTGGTTGTAACATCACTACTTTCATTTCCAATTTGAGTTATTTCAGTCTTCTCTCTTTTTTTTCCTTAGCTAGTGGTTTATCCATTTTGTTGACATTTTTCAAAGAAATAGCTCTTAGGTTGTTGATTTAAATCCTTATTATTTATTTATTTATTAGAGACAGGGTCTTACTATGTTACCCAGGCTGGACTTAAACTCCTGGGCTCAACTGATTCTCCCACCTCAGCCTCCTGAGTAGCTGGGACTATAGGCACATACTACCATACCCATTCCTTAAATACATTTTTCTAATTCATTAGTTTCATTAGCCTGGTGCTTCCTAGTCCAAATATTGCTAACATTAGTCCTACAGCCATATTTTTACAATCATTAGTTGTAATACATCTTAGTAGATTCCATGTCAAGTTGTACTGAATTATTTTTTCCTCAATTTCTCTGATAATATTCCACCTATATGCTTTTTGAATCACACAAGAAAATCAGTCTGATAAGGTATACCCTATGTATTTGATTTATTAGTCCCCAATGGCTTTTTGTGTTTTTAAATATTAACCTCATTCTCAGATGATAATGGGTTATGACAGTAATAAAATACACAACAAAATATGTCAGAAGCTTTCAAAGGTAATTTCATAAGAGATTATTTTGCAAATATATTGAGTTACACTAGTATTCTTAGAATAAATATAATGCTATCCAAGGTGATTAATAGAATAATGCTCTTACTCCTCTACCAAAAAGTTAAAAAAAAAAAAGCTACATTATTTTAAAATCACGAATTGTACATCTCCCTAAAGAGATGTGAATACCTGCTTGTGTTGGCCACAAGTATTCGACTAACTTATTCGTTAATGTGGTACTATTTACCTTTCTCTTTTTCTATTAAAAAGACTATTCATAAGCTTTAAAGTTGGTCTACCTTTATTATAATAATATATTAGTAGTCATAAATTGAAAATAATATTTTAATTAAAAGGATATAGGCTCATAAAAAATTATGTATCCCAAATAAGCCAGTAGATGACTATATTTATATAAAGATGACAAAATGAATCCTGAGCCATACATGTGTTAATTATTCTCTTATGCCATTAGGCTGATATAAAAGCAGAGTCTTACATGACCCACATTCCCCTCTTTAAAATTGTCAATTGTTAGCCTTAATGTCTTAGGACTGTTCTTCTTCATCTAGTTCTAACAAATGGAATTTCTCTGCAGAACTTTAATATTAATACTATAGGTCCTCCTGCTTAGCAGCTTCTAGAGTAAGGATAGATTTGTACAGGAGAATAGCTGATGTACATACCAAAAGAGACAGAATTCTAAACAAAGGTGTATTGGTTTCCTATTGCTGTCATAACAATACAAACTTACTATTTAAATATCACAAATTTATTATTTTGCAGTTCTGTGGGTCAGAAGTCCGATGTGGGCCTCAGCGAGCCAAAATTAAGGTGTCTACAGAGCCATGTTCCTTTCTGAAGACTAGGGAAGGATCCATTTCCTTCTTCATTGAAGTTGCTGGCAGAATTCAGTTTAATGTGGTTATAGGACTAAGATCTCTATTTCCATGCTGGCTGTCAGCTGAGGGCAATTCCCAGCTTCTAGAAGCACTAACATTCCACAATTTCTGGCCTTCTTTCTCCATCTTCAAAGTCTTCAATAGGCTGAATCTTGGACCTACTCTTCTGACTCCTTCTGGCTTAAAGAGCTTACATGATTACTAGGCCCATCTAGATAATCTATTTTAAGGTTAGCTGATGAGTAGCTTTAATTCCTTTTTGCCATGTGCTATGGTTTGAACGTTTGTTATCTACAAAACTCATGTTGCAACGTAATCCCCAATGTGGTAGTATTGAGAGGTGGGGCCTTTATGAGATGACTGGGTCTTGAGGGCTCTGCCCTCATTAATGGATTAATCCATTTATAGATTAATGGATTATCATGACAAAGGGACTGGTAGCATTAGAAGGGGAAGAGAACCTGAGCTAGCACACTCAACCTTCTTACCACATGATACTCTGTGCCACCTTGGGACTTGACTCTACAGAGAGTCCCAACCAATAAGAAGGCCCTCACCAAACGTGGCCTCTCAACCTTGGACTTAGCCTCCGTAACTGTAAGAAATAAATTCCTTTTACTTATAAATTACCCAGTTTCAGCCATTCTGTTATAAGCAACAGAAGTAAGACTAAGACACCATGTAACATAACATACTGACAGGTTCCAGGGATTAAATGTGAATATCTTTGGTCCATTATTCTCCCTAACACAAAATTACAAGAAACTTTGCAGATAAGGATGAAAACTGGAAATAATTTACCAAAACAAAACCCTAGCCTGTATTTAATAATCGTGAAGTTATTCCTGAAAATATGTTAAAACAAACAAAAAACTTGAGATGTCTACTCTTCAAAGTTTTCATGTATTTCTTATGGAATGTAACTGTCAATCTCTAAAGACCTTTCATACTAATTAGAAATAATGAGTGCCAATATTCAAATTAATGTCTGTAATTTAAACATTCATTTCTTGTTGTTAATGATTAGTTCCCTGAAAATAGACTTTTTGCCCCTTAATGCCAAAAGGCAAATTAAAAATTATTCTAGTGGGTTTTGAATCCTAAAATGATGTGCAAGATGAATTGCTCACATCATTGATTATTTGTGTACTCTAATATACAATTATTTCAGCATTCTGGAGTATAATCAGTCCTCTGCATCCATGGGTTCCACACCTATAGATTCAACCAACCACAGACAGAATATTTTTTTAAAAAATTGGTTCTGTACTGAACATGTACAGAATTTTGTTTCTTGTCATTATTCTAAACAATAGAGTATAATAACTATTTACATAGCAATTACATTGCATTAGGTATTACAAGTAATCTAGAGATGGTTTAAAGTATACAGGAGTATGTGAACAGGTTATATGCAAACACTATATTCCATTCGGTATCAGGGATTTGAAGGATTTTAATAGCCATGGGAAGTCCTAGAACCAATACCCACATGGATACTGAGAGACAACCATATATTTTAAATGTTTGGTCTCTACTTTAAAAAGTAGTACTTTAAAATTCCCATCATATTAAGAAAAATAAAAGTATAAATTAATTTTAATTAAGTCTGAAATGAATCTTTTCAAAACTGAGTTATGTATATGATCAATTTTCTATCAAAAATACTTTCAATAATTTTTCACTTGTAAAATATACCACAGGCTTTTCCTTTTTAAAATTTTCATATCTTCTGAGTCATGTATTTCAAATTAAAAAAACAAACCTTTACACATTTTTCCTGAATATCATTTCTCTGAGAAGCAAATGTGAGTAGAGGCTTTTCACCATCCGTTCCAGATTCTTCATGTTTTACTTTGCTAAGATGATGATCTGAAATCCAATCCATGAAGATGGTTAAAAGTTCATAAGCTTGTCCATTAAGTGGTACCTATACGTCGAAAATTAAATCATTTATTCCAGTTCACAACTTTATACAACTTCAAAGGCAAGCCTTAAATTTGGTAAGTGATTATAGAAAAATTTACCTAAAGTGCTTCACTAAAATATATGTTTAAGGACAGAGCTTCTCCAAACAAACAAAAGAAATTCCAAGTCGAACATCCCTAATTAATATTAAAAACATGCTAAATGCTGGCTAAGAAAAGGCAGGAAAACCTATCATAATAAGGAAATGGTAATAACTGCATTACTAAATTAAAATTAAAACTTTTACTAAAGTTTTACAATTAAAACTTTTCTAAAATTAAAACTTTTCATAAAAATTTACTAAAATTAAAACTTTTCATAAAAGTTCTTTATCCAGAGGCCAGGCATGGTAGAGTTCACATCTATAATCTCAGCACTTTGGGAGCCGAGGCAGGAGGATTGTTGAAGGCCAAGAGATCGAGATCAGCCTGGGCAACATAGTAAGACCTCATCTGTACAAAAGGTAAAAAATATTAGCATAGTGGTACATGCTTGCAGTCCCAGCTACTCAGGAGAATTGCTTGAGCCCAAGAATTTGAGGTTATAGTGCTATGATCAGGCCACTACACTCCAGCCTAGTAACTAAGCAAGACTCTGTCTCTAAAAAAAAAAAACAACCAAACAAACAAGTTTTTTATCCAAAAGTAAAATTGGCCTTAACTTAAAAGCATGAACCACTATAATAAAAATATTCTAAAAAGTTTAAAGATTTCTAAAGCTAAAGAACTTCCACTATGGAACTTTATATTTTCCAACAGCTAAAGTTGTCACTTTTTTGCTTTTACAGTATAACATTATATGAACATAATATGAAAATTTTTTTGTGGAAATTCTGTTTTCTGAGATCCTACAAAAATGAAAGGCAAAAGGATAAGAACAAGATGCCTCAAATAATTTATAGATTAAATTAGACTGATTTTAGTATTTCTTCAAAATACAATCTTCCTTTAAGCAGGGAACTATGTTATATTTAATTGGTTTTTAAAAAATCTGAAAAGACAAGAGAAATAAAAAGCAAATTAATAAAAAGACAACATTAAGATAGCAATCCACAAAAACAGAATCAGATGATTGAAAACAAATTATCAGTGCCTGGGTATAAAATCTCCACCTTTTCCAATTTATGTAAAGAATTCGAAAATTTATCAAAATGATTAAAGCCCACAATAAGGTAACACTACATACCCATTAGAAGGGTCAAAATGAAAAAGACTGAAAACATCAAATGCTGGCAAGGTTGTAGAGCAACCAGAACTTTCATACACTGTTAGTAGGAGTACAAAATGGTATAATTTTAAAAACTGGCAGTTTCTCAAAAACATACATCTATCTACCTTATGACCAAGAAATTGCCGTTCTGGTATATATCTAAGAGAAATGAAAATGTATATCCACAAATAGCCTGTATATGAGTATTTGTAGTAACTTTATACATAACAGACAAAAACTAGCAACAGTCCAGAAGTATGCCAACAGAAGAAGGAATAAACAAAGTGTGATATATTCATACAATGGAATGCTACTGAGTAATACAAACAAACTACTAAAACACCCAGCATTATGTTGGGAAAAACAAATCTTACACAGATGATTATAAACTATACAATTCCATTGATGAAAGTTCTAAAATAGGCAAAACTAATTTATGGTGGCAGAAATCAGATCAACACCTGCTTCTGGCAGGAAAGAATGCAGGAAGGGGGACAGGGGAACTTTCTAGGGTAATGGAAATGCTCTATATTTGGTTGTAGATTACATGAGTAGAAGCATTTGTCAACTGATCAAACTTTACACATAAGGATTTGTGTATCATGTTACTGTATTAATTTATACCTCAAGTTACAAAAATTATCAGGGAGAAAAAAAATACACGGAGTCCATTCAGGGATGGGTTGCAGAATTCATAGAAAATAACATCAAACACTTGTGGAGTCTCAAAACATACCAAGTAATAAAGCTATTGTTAACCTTAAGTTGTTGTGATTTGTCAGCGTTACTGTACCTGAAAACTGCTGACACTGTTTTGTTTTTGCAAATAAAAGTACCATTTAAATATTCTAAAAATATTTCTCAGTAAAAGAATTTATGGTGAATCCTTTCATGCCAAAAAGAATGTTTGCTAAATGACAGAAAAAAGAATAGAGAACAAAAGAAATTTTCTTAGCTTTCCATTGGAGAAATTCCAATCATATCATACCTTGTAAGTTTTTGAAACTGGTACTTTTTCTTGTTTTACACTTTTCACTTCATGAGCAGCATGGGAATTTCCTTTCAATCTTTGTATTGTCATAAATTCATACTTCCTCTGCAATAGTACATATCCATGAATTAAAGAACAATTGTATCAAAAGTGAGCAAATCCAAATGCAATCATTTTAAAATTCACTTGTATCTCCAGAAGAGCAGGTAACTTACCTGTAAATTATCTAAACGAGCTTGAACTCTTTTAGCCTGAATCTCCATCTTCCTGTTTTCTTCACTTACTTCGTTTAACTAAAAGAGGAAAAAGTTAGACATTTCAATATAAACCTTAAACTGGTTTCATACTAAGGGCTTCTCAACCTACTATCTAATCTGGTCTATATAACCAAGCAATGTAACAAAACAGAGGCAACATTGATGATTAAATTAGATCACAGCTAAATTTCGTCATTTTTCCCTAAAATATTAATAGTGTCTAAGAAAGTTTACTTCTTTCTATGAAAAGCTTACAAGACTCCAGATGTCTTTTTTTTTTTTTTAATTTTATTACTGGGGCACAAATGTTTGGTTATGTGAATTGCTTTTGTACCATCTGAGTCAGTTACAGGTGTGCCCATCTGCTAGATAGTGTGCACTGTACACGTAAGGTGTGAATTTACCCATCCCCTTTCTCCCTCCCACCTGCTTGATTTCCTATAAATGTTATTTCTATATGTGCATGTAAGTGTTGATCGATTAGTTCCAATTTAATGGAGTACATGTGGTGTTTGTTTCTCCATTCTTGTGATACTTCACTTAGAAGAATGGTCTCCAGCTCTATCCAGGATAATACAAGAGGTATTGGTTCATCATTTTTATGCCTGAGTAATAGTCCATGGTATACATATACCACAGTTTATTAATCCACTCATGGATTGACAGGCACTTGGGTTGTTTCCACGTCTTTGCAATTGTGAATTGTGCTGCTATAAACATTCAAGTGCAGGTGTCTTCTTTATAAAATGTCTTTTTTTCCTGTGGATAAATAACCAGCATGGGATTACTGGATCAAATGGTAATTCCACTTTTAGTTCTTTGAAGTATCTCCATACTACTTTTCATAGAGGTTGTACTAGTTTGCAGTCCCACCAGTAGTGTGTAAGTGTTTCTATCTCTCTGCATCCACACCAGCATCTGTTGTTTTGGTACTTTTTGATAAGAGACATTCTCACTGGAGTTAAGTGATATCTTATTGTGATTTTGATTTGCATTTCCCTGATGATTAGAGATGATGAGCATTTTTTCCTGTTTCTTGGCCATTAGTCTATCTTCTTTTGAAAAGTTTCTGTTTATGTGTTTTGCCCACTTTTTAATGGAGTTGTTATATTTTTTTCTTGCTGATTTATGTATACATTCTAGTTATTAGCTCTTTATCAGATATACAGCATGCAAATATTTTCCCCATTCTGCAGGCTGTCTATGCACGCTAATGATTGTTTCCTTGGCTGTGCAGAAGCTTTTTAATTTGATCAGGTCCCATTTATTTATTTTTGATGATGCTGTAATTGCCTTTGGGGTCTTCTTCATAAATTCTTTGCCTAGGCCAATGTCTATAAGAGTTTTTCCAACATTTTCTTCTACAATTCGTATAGTTTCATGGCTTTGGTTTAAGTTTGTTATTCATCGTGAGTAGACTTTTGTGAGTTGTGAGAGATGTGGATCCTGTTTTAGTCTTCCACATGTGGCTATCCAATTTTCCCAGCACCATTTACTGAATAGGGATTCTTTTCCCCAG
The DNA here is from genome assembly GCA_963575035.1 of Avahi laniger. Taxonomy (NCBI): domain Eukaryota; kingdom Metazoa; phylum Chordata; class Mammalia; order Primates; family Indriidae; genus Avahi; species Avahi laniger. The sequence continues at coordinate 24,917 of CAUYSK010015269.1, read as the reverse complement.
TGTATGTTTTTCTCTACTTTGTCAAAGATCAGATTGCCTATATGAGGATGGTTTTATATTTGAGTTTCCTGTCCTGATCTGTTGGTCTATGTCTCTGTTCTTATGCCACTACCATGCTATTTTGGTTACTATAACCTTGCAGTATAGCTTGAAGTCTGGTAAATTGATACCTCCCAATTTGTTCTTTTTGCTTAAGGTTGCTTTGGCTATACGGGGTCTTCTCTAGTTCCATAAAAAGCATAGAATTATTTTTTCTAGATCTGTGAAAAATGATGTTGGTATTTTAATAGGGATTGTATTGAATCTGTAGATCACTTTGAGTAGTACAGACATTTTAACAATGTTGATTCTACTGATCAGGACTTAACTTCAAAATGAGAAAAGCCATATATGACAAACCCACAGCCAACATCATACCGAAGAGGGAGAAATTGAAAGCATTCCTGCTTAGAACTGGAACCAGACAAGGTTGCCCTCTATCACCACTTCTATTCAACATAGTGCTGGAAGTTCTAACTAGAGCAATCAGACAACAGAAGGAAATCAAGGGTATACAAATGGGGGCAGAAGAGGTCAAACTATTGCTCTTTGCTGATGATATGATCTTATATCTAGATTCTGCCAAGACACTACTGGAATTGATAAATAAACTCAGTAAAGTCTCAGGTTACAAAATCAATGTCCACGAATCAGCAGAACTGCTATACACCAACAACAGTCAAGGTGAAAACCAAATCAAAGACTCCATACCTTTCACAATAGCAACAAAGAAAACAAAATACCCAGGAATATATTTAACTAAGGAGGTGAAAGACCTCTATAGGGAGAAATCCAGACATCTTAAAAGCATATATTTTCGGCTGGGTGCAGTGGCTCACACCTGTAATCCCAGCACTGTGAGAGACCGATGTGGGAATACTGCTTGAGGCCAGGTGTTCAAGACCAGCCTAGGCAACATAATGAGACCCTGTCTCTACAAAAAATTTTTTTAAAAATTAGCCAGGCTTGCTGGTATACACCATGTGCCTGTAGTCCTAGCTAAAGGAGGCTGAGGCAGGAGGATTATTTGAGCCCAGGAGTTTGGGGCTGCAGTGAGCTATGATCAGGCCACTGCAATCCAGCCTGCCAGCCTAGGGGACAGAGTGAGACCATGTATCTTTAAAAAAAAAAAAAAAGAAAGTACATTTTAGTGGGAAATGTTTTTCAAGTAAAACTTTTATTGAACTATAACATATATAAAGAAAAATGTATGAATATAAGTGTGTAGTACAATGAGTTATTATTGGTATTGTATCTTATACACACACATACACACACAATGGGAAAAACTAACATCTTTACAATATTGAGTCTTACCATTCATAAACATAACATATCTTCAATTTATTTAGGTCTTCTTTATTATCTTTTAATAATATTTTGTAGTTTTAAGTATAGATATCTTACACAACTTTCTTTAGACTTAATCCTGGGTATCCAATGATTTTTTATGACATTACCTATGGTATCTTTCAATAAATAGCACTTATTATTTGACTGTTGTTGATATATAGAAAAAGACTAAATTTATGTATATTGAACTCACATCCAGAGATTCTGCTATACTTGCTTATTAATTCTAAGAGTTTGTCTATATACTCTTTTGGATACCTATGTACATGTAAACTGTGAATGAGTATTATTAATATCTCCTCCCTTTCCAATCCTTATAGTTTTTTCCCTTATTGCTTTGACTAGAACTTTCATGACAATTGTCAGTAGAAGTGGTAACAGCAAGTATCTTTACTTTGTTTTGCTCTCAAAGGGAAAAGTTTTCAATAACTTATCAATAAATATCATTTTGTTGTTGGATGTTTTTGTATGTACTCTATCAGATTTAAGAAGTTCTATTTTTTTACTAGTTATTATCATGAGTTGTTGCAGAATTCTGTATCCATAGAAACTGTCATATAATTTTTCTCTTTTTATCAGATAATGCATTAATTATCCAAGTTTCCCGGACTAAATGCCACTAAGTTGTGTATGTATGTTTCACATTTTATGTATCACTGGATTCAATTTACTGATATTTTAAAATTTTTGTACCTATATTTCTGAGACAGACTGTGTACATTGTTCCTTTCTTACAATGTCAAGGTTTAGCTTCAAGGATATACTGGCTGTATACAACAAGTAAAAGAAATTTCCTCTCTTGTTCTATTCTATGTTTGAGGTATGTAGTTACTTCCTCCTTAAAAGCCAGACAAAAGTCTTCTGCTGCTTTGTTGAAGGTAGGGTGTTGTTTTTTCTCTGACCACTTTTAAGATTTTCTCTTTATCTACAGTTTTTAAGAGTCTTAAAATGATGTGCCTATATATGGTTTTCTTTAATATTTATCCCTCTTAGTAACACAGTTTCTTAAATCTGTAGGTGACATCTTTTACCAGTTTTTAAAAATTCTTGTTTATTGTATCTTCATATATTTGGCTTTTGCCCCATTCTCTTTCTTCATATATTAAACTTCTTAACTATGTACCTTTCTTAACTATGTCTCTTTCCTAAATTTTCTATTTTCTTCACTTGATGCTTTAATCTGGAGACTTTTTATGAAACTATCTTCCAGTTCACTAGTCCTTTCTTCTCCTGTGTCTCATCTGTTGTTAAACCCATTCATTAGATCAGCCATATGGTTGACTAGAGGTGTCTGGTCCTTCTCCCCACCAACAATGAAGGACCAAATCAATGAATAAACAACTCACATTCAACTTCAGTGTCTGACAGAGAGCATTGAAGTACAGCAAAGGAGTACTAAGATCCCTGTGAAGTACGAAAGCCCAGGAGGGTAGCACAGAGAGGTGAGTAAGGTATCTGGCCTCTACTGCTCTGCTCCCTCACTGAGATTGGCTCATAGCTAGGAGGGACTTCCCCTTCCAGGGAAAAGGTAAACAGAAGACCCCCACCAACCACACATTCTGCATAAGCCCTGAGTTCATTTTGAGGAACTGCCTGGAAATCAGGCAACTGCATTATTCCAGAGTAGGAAACACATGCTGTGCACTCCCCAAACCCCTGTGACCCAACCTGCTGCAGCATGGAGCAATTTTCAAACCAGAGCCACTGCTGACGTGTGCCTTGTTCTGAAGGCCAATAGTCACTGTACTTCTCCAGCCTTGGGATCCACTGTCATTCCACCAAGCCCATACAGGTGGCACAACACTACAACACAAACAGCTTGGAATCGAGGCCCAAGAACTGTCTTGACTTTGATCACACACAGTGGAGAAGCCAACACCAGGCAAGCAGAAATGACACACATTTGCACATCAGGCTGGAAAAATAGTCTGTCAAATGTTCCCTTTGCGAGTCCACCTGGCACCCCTGACTGGAAAAACAATTTAGTGGACCCGCACCCAATGAGCCTGACCCTAAGTCACTGAATCACCATTTGCTCATATCCCTGGCTGAGGAAACAGGCCAGTAGATCCTTCTCCAGTGTACCCACCCCCAAAACCAGCTAAACCAACTGAATCAACACGCACTCTCTGAGCTAGAGAAACAGCCCAGCAGGTGGGACCCCAACAAGCCAGTCACTGAACTGTCTAATCCACTGCATGCATGCATGTGCTCTCAGCCTGAGAACTAGTCTGGGAGGCCTGCCCCAGCAAAGCCATTCCGCCACCACAAACTCCTATAGCCTAGCCCACTGAGGCACTTGCAAAGATCACTAACATGAATTACAGTTGAAGAAACTGTATGGAGACTACACTGTGTCCACCCAGAACCAAAGGCAATGCACCTCACTCAAACAACACCTTAGGACCCATTTACAGGAATAAACTTTTCCCTACAAAAGCTATTTTATAAAACTAAAAAAGGCAACTGTTCTGCCACATGCACAGATATCAACATAGGGAAACAAGAGAAGTGAAAATGCAAGGAAACACGACACAGTCAAAATAATAATTCTCTAGTAACAGACCATCCCCAAAACAGAAAATTTATAAATTCCATAAAAGGAATTCAAAATAATGATCTTAAGGAAATTCAGTGAGATACAATACAGATAAACATTTCGATGAAATAAAAGATATAATTCATGATCTGAATGAGAAATTCAACTAAGAAATAGACATCACAAAAAGAAATACACAGAAATCTTGGAGCTGAAGAATTCAATGAATGAAATTAAAAATATAATTGAAAGAGTCAACGACAGAATACATGAATCAGAAAAGAGAATTTATGAACCTGAAGACATGTCTTTTGAAATAACACAGGAAGACCACTGGAAAAAAAAAAAAGAAAAGAATGAGGAAAGCCTATAGGACTTATGGGACACCCTTAAGTAATCAATTTTTGCATTATGAGTCACAGAAGGAGAAGAGATGGAAAAAGGTGTAGAAAATCTATTTAATAATATAATAGCTGAAAATTTCCTATCTGACAAGAGATATGGACATTCAGATCCAAGAAGCTTATAGGTTCCCAAATAGATTTAGCTCAAAAAAGCCCTCCCCAAGGCACATCATAGTCAAATTATCAAAAGACAATGACAAAAAAGAGAATTCTAAAAACATCAAGAGAAAAATGTCAAGTCACATATAAGGGAATCATCCCCATTAGAATAACAGCAGATTTCTCCACAGAAACTTTACAGGCTAAGAGAGAATAGGATAATATATTCAAAGTGCTGGGGGAAAAAAACCTGTCAGCCAAGAATATCCATCAAAAACTATCCTTCAGAAATAAAGAAGAAATAAAATCTTTCTCAGTAAAGCAAAAACTGAAGAAATTCATCACAGCCTGACAAGAAATGCTTAAGGGTATCCTACATCTAAAAGTGAAAGAATGGTAACTACCACCATGAAAACATGTGACAGCATGAAACTCAATGATAGAGCAGATACACAAATGACAAAGAGAAAGAAAAAAACCATATCACTACAGAAAATCATCAAACCATAAAGAAAAACTATAAGAGGAAGAAAGGAACAAAAGATATTCAAAACACCAAAAAACAATGAACAAAATGACAGGAGTAAGTCCTTACCTATCAATAATAAACTTAAATGTAAACAGATTAAATTCCCCAATTAAAAGATTTAGACTAGCCAAATAAATTAAAAAAAAATACCCACATATGTGTTGCCTACAAGAAACTCGCTTCACCTGTAAACACATACGACTAAAAGTGAGGCATTGAAAAACATATTCCATGTAAACAGAAATTAAAACCAAGCAGAAGTAGCTATAATTATAACAGATAAAATAGACTTGAAGTCAAGATCTATAAAAAGAGACAAAGGTTATTCTATGACAATAAAGGAATAAATTCAGCAAGAGGACATAATAATTCTAAATATATTTATATATGTGTGTGTGTGTGTGTGTGTGTGTGTGTGTATGCACCCAACACTGGAGCACCCAGATATACAAAGTAAATGTTACTAGATCTAAAAGAAGAGACAGAGTCTAATACTCTAATAGGGGGAGAATTCAACACCCCACTCTTAATACTGTACAAATCACTAGACAGAAAACCAACAAAGAAATATCAGATTTAAACTGCACTATAGACCAAATGGACTTAACAAATATTTATAGAACATTTCATCCAACAGCTCCAAATACACATTCTTTTTTCTTCAGCATATAGAATACTCTCCAGGACTGACCATATGTTAGTCCACAAAACTGGTCTCAACAAATTTTTAAAAATTCAAAATCATATCAAGAATATCCTCTGACCACAGTGAAATGAAACTAGAAATCAATAACAAAAGAAACTTTAAAAAATGTACAGATACATGAAAACTAAACAACATGCTCCTGAACAACCAATGGGTCAATGAAGAAATTAAGAGGAAAAATTTAAAATTTCTGGAAACAAATGAAAATGGAAACACAAACATCCCAAAACCTATGGGATATTGAAAAAACAGTATTATGAGGAAAGTTTACAATAATAAATGCCTACATCAAAAAAGCGGAAAGATTTCAAATAAACTATTGAATGATGTACCTCAAAAAACTCAAAAGAGGAAGAAGAAACCGAAACCAAAATTAGAAGGAAAGAAAGATCAGAGCAGAAATAAACTAGAGATTAAAAACAATATAAAAGATCAACAAAAGAAAAAGTTGGTGTTCTCAAAAGACCAACTCAGCAAACCATTAGCTAGACTAAATAAAAAAAAAAGAGAAAAGACCCAAATAAAATCAAACCAAAAGGAGACATTACAACTGATACCACAAAAATACAAAGGATCATTAGAGTCTACTAAGAAAAACTACACGCCAACAAATTGGAAAACCTTGAGGAGACAGATAAATTCCTGGAAATAGAGGACCTATTAAGATTGAATCAAGAAGAAATAAAGAGCCAGGACAGACCAATAATGAGTAATAAGACTCAATCAGTAATAAAAAGCCTCCCAGCAAAGAAAAGCCCTAGATTGAACAGCTTCACTGCTGAATTCTACCAAACTTTTAAAAAAGAACTAATATCAATTCTTCTCAAATTGTTCCAAAACACTCAAGGGGAGGGAATTCTTCCAAACTCATTCTACAAGGCCACCATGACCCTGATACCAATGCCAGGCAAGGACACAATATAAAAACTACAGGCCAATATTCCTGATAAATATAGATGCAAAAATCCTCAACAAAATATCAGCAAAACAAATTCCACAGCACAACAAAAAGAATATACACCATAATCAAGTGATATTTATCCCAGGGATACAAGGAAGATTCAACATACACAAATCAGTAAATGTGATACATCACATCACCAGAATGAAGGACAAAAACCGTATGATCTCAATAGATGCAGAAAAAGTATTTGATGAAATTCAACATCTCTTCATGATAAAAGCTCTCAAAAAAATAGGTATAGAAGGAAACATCTCAACACATTAAAAGGCATATATGACAAACCCACAGCAAACATCATACTGAACAGGGAAAACCTGAAAGCCTTTCCTCTAAGAACTGGAACAAGATAAGGATACCCACTCTCACCTCTCTTATTTAATATAGTACTGGAAGTACTAGCCAGAGCAATTAGGTAATAGAAAGAAATAAAGGGCATATACATTAAAAAAAAGGAGGATAAATTGTCCTTGTTGTGGATGACATGCTCTTATATATTAATAAAAAGCCTAGACACTCTACCAAAAAACTCTTAGAACTGGTAAACAAATTCAATAAAGTTGCAGGATACAAAATGAACATACAAAAATCAATAGTGTTTCCATACACCAACAACTAACTAGCTGAAAAATAAAGAAAGCAATCTCAATTACAACAGCCACAAAAAAAACTCCAAAATACTTAGAAATAAATTTAACAATGAAGGTGAAAGATTTCTACAAAGAAAATTATAAAACACTGAGAAATAAAATTAAGGAGGACACAAAAAAATGGAGATATCTCATGTTCATAAAATAGAAGAATACTGTTAAAAAGACCACACTACCCAAACTGATCTACAGATTAAATGCAATCTCTATCAAAATACCGGTAACATATAAAAATACCAATGACATTCACAAATAGAAAAACCAATCCTAAAATTCATGTGGAGCCATGAAAGACCCCAAATAGCCAATGCAATCCTGAGCAAAAATAACAAAGCTGGAAGCATAACACTACCTGACTTCAAAATAAAGTACAAAGCCACAGTAACACAGCAGCATGGTACTGGCATAAAACCAGACACATAGACTAATGGAACATAATAGAGAATCCAGAAATATTAATAAATCCACATATAACAGCCAACTGATTTTTGACAAAGGTGCCAAGAACACTCACTGGGGAAAGAATAGCCTCTTGAATACATGGTGCTGGGAAAACTGGATATCCATATGCAGAAGAATGAAACTAAACCCCTATGTATCACCATTTACAAAAATCAACTCAAAATGGATTAAAGACCCAAAACTATGAAACTACTTGAAGAAGACATAGGGGAAATGTTTCGGGACGCTGGCCTAGGCAAAGATTTTATGAATAAGAACTCAAAGGCACAGGCAACGAAAGCAAACAGACAAATGGGATTATATCAAACCAAAAAGCTTCTACACAGCAAAGGAAATAATCAATAAACAGACAACCTGCAGAATGGGAGAAAATATCTGTGAACTATTCATCTGACAAGGGATTAAGATCCAGAATATATGAGAAACTCAATTCAACAGCAGAAAGACAAATAATCCAAATAAAATGGGTAAGTGATCTGAACAGACATTTCTCAAATGAAGGCATACAAATGGCCATGAAGTATATGAAAAAATGCTCAACATGACTAATTACCAGGGAAATGCAAATCGAACCCATGATGAGATATCATCTAATCCCAGTTAGAATGGCTATTATCAAAAAATAATAAATGTTGGCGAGGACGTGGAGAAAGGGGAACTCTTTCACTGTCCATGGGAATGTAAATTAATATAGCCATTAGGGAAAGAACAGTATGGCAGTTACCCAAAAAACTAAAAATGTGGCTATCGCATGATTTGGCAATCCCCTTAGTGGGTATATATCCAAAGAAAAGGAAATCAGTATGTCGAAGACTCCCATGTTTATTACATCACTATTCACAATAGCCAAGATGGTAAATTAACCTATTTGGCCATCGATGAGTGAATGGATCAAGAAAATGTAGTGTATATATATACAACGGAAAACTACTCAGTCATGAAAGCAAACAAGATCCTGTCATTCACGGCAACATGGATGAGCCTGGAGAACATAAACGTTATGTAAAAAAAGCCAGGCACAGAAAGGTGAATACCACATTTTCAATCATATGTGGAAGCTAAAAAAAAAAGGTTGCTCTTATAGAATTAGAGAGTAGAATATTGGTTAGTAGAGGCTGGGAAGAATAGCAGGGAGGAGGGGATCAGATGAAGTTGGTTAACAAATACAAAATTATTTAATACAACTAGACAGGAGAAGTAAACTTGGTGTTCTATAGCACTGTAACTATTAATATAATTAACAATTTATGGTATATTTTCAAATAGAAGAGAGGATTTTGAATGTTCCCAACAAAAAGAAATGATAAATGTTTAAGGTGATAGATTTGCTGATTACTACAATTTTAATCACTACACATTGTACACATGTATCAAAATATCACATTGCAGTCGATAATAATGTACAATTATGTGTCAATTAAAAATAAGTTAAAAATCTATTCATTACTGTTAAGTTCAATTAGTGTATTTTTCAGTTTAGAATTTCTATTTAGTTTCTTTTTATAAAGTCCAGTTCTCTAGTGAAGTTTTCAATCTTTTTTCTACTTTCTTGAACATATTAAGCATTATTTTAAAGTCACTGATTGTTAACTTCAATATAGGGATCATGTGCAGGTATGTTTATATTCTCTGGGATTTATTAGTTCATATTTAGTCATGTGGTTCTGTTTTTTGATGCGCTTATTGATGTTGTATAGAATGACATTGTATATAATACATTATAAAGGCTACATGTGACATCTTCTTCCAGAGTGGGGTCATCTTTTCGTCTCCTAGGTATTTAAACTGAGGAGTAAGAACCATAATCTGATCAAGAACTGGGAATAATCAAGGTTTCAGTTTGAGGAAGGCTCTACCTCCCTTTAGTTCGCCTGCTTCCAAAGTGCAGCTCTGCTTTTCTCCACTGAGATCTTGGGGTGTTCACAGGGACTCTCTCCCTGCTGGTCCTGACATTAATCCTTATGTCCTCAGCTTGGCAAGACTTAATGAGAAATGTTTTCATATTGTTATTATTATAGCAAACTTATATCCAGTGTTATCATAAATTACCATGTAAGTTAGTCACAGAAATAATGCACCTTTTATTAAGAAATTTCAAAGTATATGTCATTCAACATGTCAAAAGTTGGCAAACTATGGCCTGCAAGCCAAATCTGCCCACTGCTTGTTTTTATTAATAAAGTCATTTTGGAGCACTGCCAATTATTGCCTGTGGTTGCGTTTGCAGTATGATGTCAAGAGTTGAGCCACTGTGACAGAGATTATATGGGCCACTAAGCTCAAAATATTACTATTTATTATCTGATCCTTAACAGAAAATGTTTGCTGACCTCCCAACCATTCTAAACAAAGTAGCCATAAAAAAGCATTCTGCTACTTGGTATCAAAGAATTCCTCCCAAGCTCTTTCAGTTTGAACACATTAGCTCATAAATCCAATTATCAATAGGTCCAGACATTTAAAAATCCACATATCCACCCACACATTCATGCAAACATGTGCAAATAGTTATTAAGGATTATAGAAACCTAAGAGGTATGTATGGGCAACAATGTGCCTATACTATAACCAACAATTAAAAATCCTTCTTACAAAAGGATACTAAATTGAGATTGTAATGGGAAAGAGTTCTCTCTCCAGGCTTCCAAACAGACAACAGTCTGTTGAATTCATAGTCCAAGTGTGGGAAGCCATACATGAATTCAGGGAAGCCAAAGAACTGGATCAAGTCAGAAACAAGGTACCTAGCTATCACTGCTAAAGAGAAGAGTTATAACAAGCAGAGATTACAGGGAGTCAAAAGCAGAAGCAGAAGAGATGGACAATCAGCTGGCTAAGGAATCCTAGGAGGCAAATTATCTCTGAGAGTCTGAGCTTAGCTACATTTTAGAATCCATAAAGATTCCCAGCCCAGTGCTTTAATTTTCAACATGACTAGGTTTACTCCACTTTCTGTGCATCTATTTCTCCTACCCATACAATCTAATAAACAATAATAATTTTCCTATCTCTCATTAACATACTCCTTCACTTTCGCATTTTTCAGCCATAAACTGACAAAAGTAAAAAAAAAAAAAGACACAACTCAAAAATATTTCTGTTATGCACGTTTAGTATTATGCATTGACCTAAATTATACCACTTATGTAAATAATTATAGTGCAGTATGATACTATTCTATAACCATGAGACCATGAGCAATGCGAAGGATTGAGTCTAGTACAGTGTCCAGCATGTAGCAGAAACTCAGAAAACAAATGAATGCTAAATAGTGATGTGTAACAGCAATTGAAATAATAAGTAATAAAACCAGAAATCGGTGCCTGAAATGGCATTAGTTTTCAGATTATCAGGTTTTTTCTTTTGCTTATTTTTAATCTAGTGATGCTTTTATATTTAAAAAAAAAAATTCAAACTGCCAAATATCTCAGTTGGTGGCCAGAGTAGATGAAGAAAAAAAAACATGACCTTAAGAATACTTTATTTTACTTGGAAATATTTTATAACAAAGCTAACAAATAAATTTAATCAAAATTTTCTCTAGCTGAAATGTTCTAAGGCTGACATAATTTATTAAATATACAATATGGTTCTTAGAATGTCTTATAATCTAATATATATTAAAACGAGTCTTACTTGTTTTTTTAATGTATCATTCAATTCTTTCAATGCATCAAAAGAGGATCTCAGTCTTTTGCTTTCTTTATTCTTTTCCTTAAGAACTTCAGTTAAGTGTTCAACTTCTGCATCATGTTGCTAGAAGAGAAAAAAATTAATCTAAAAATAGGTAAAAAATCACATAGCACTAATATTATTGAACATAAATTAATTAAAAGAACTCTTTCAATTATAAAAACCTTAACTATTTAATAGTATATTTAAGCATAGGTGCAAATAATATATAAAAACTGTGCAGTCTACCGAAGTAACAGCAAAACATCAAAAGCATTTGTGAAATATCTATTAAAACATATTAACATGCAAATTAAGTAGTAGTAAGTCTACTTTCTGCTTCTGCTCATAAAAATCCACTCATAGAAACTCACTGAAATATTTTGTATTCGACATCATGAGATAGTAAACAAATGAGGATTTTGATCCTTTTTGGGAAACTAATAAGCTATTCATAGCTTTAATGTAAAATTTGCATTACCCTTGAGGAGTACAAGAACTATTCCATAGAACAAAGTAATTTCTAGTTCTCACGGAGTAGATGAAATTTTTGATGCCAACTTTACATCTCAAAAAATGTTAAATACATAATAAAATTTCTCTCGGCCTCAAACTATTTGAATCTTCATAATGTTTTATAAATGATTCAAATCAACTTTTCTTCTATTTAAATAAAATAGCACGTTTTAGATTTAAAATGTGAATTGTTACAGCTTCTTTCACCTTCTCTATTTATTCATAAAGTATTAAAACAGGCAAATTTCTATAAGAAATCAAGAACTGGATTTATTTCCTACTTCTAAATAATATAAATACAATGCAAATAAAGCAGTTATCTTTATACTGAATAAGAATAGTAGGCAAACCTAAAGAGAGGGAATCAAGAATAAGACAAGGAAGGAGAAATGAGAAATTAGAGAGTCTAAGCATACCTTCTTTAGCCCTGTGAAAAAAATCCAATAATCTGAAAAATTTAGTGTTACGTAATTTTATTATTATACTAAATAATTCCTTAAATAACTTAGGATATACTCACGAAGACATTTATTTTAAAAACTAGTTTAATATTTTCATTGCCCACATTTTTCCACATCTAAAAGATATTAAAAATATATAAAATGATTTCTATTTCCAGCATAGCAGGATAAGCCTGGTACACTCTACTTCTCCCACAGATTATAAGTAAAAATCCTAGACAAAGCACACACAAAAAAACTACCTCACAACTGAAAAGTAAACAAGAGTAAGAAATTGCAGAAGGGAGTGAAAACTTGAAGAAGCAACCCCCAAGGGATAAAGTTTCCTGTATTTTGATTTTTTCTTTTCTCTCAACATTTTGCCCCAGGGTGAGCCCCAATCATGGAGAAGTACAACAAAAACTTCCACTAAAGTTCTGAGAGAAAGCCAGTCTTTCTGGCAGAGAAACCAGGAAGAGCGGCCCCTGCAAGTCGGAGTGTGGGGAGAATCTTGCAGAAGAGAGATTCAGAAAGAGGATGCTCTTGCTCTGGTGTGTATGAACCTGTACAAATCGGGCTCACCCATGAACTGCCCAGGCACAGGACAGATCAAATGCAGTAGGGCAAAGGCTTGGAGAATGGAGCTCAGTTTAAAAATACTACCTACGACTCAGCCTAACCTGCCCTCCCCCATTGCATCTCTACATGTACGGAAAAGACCCAGAGCAGAAGAGCAAAAGCTTTGTGTACTGAACTAAGATTTTAAACGTTGCTCAAATCTCAGACTAACCTTTAAGTGGTACAGGCACAAGAGCACTCCATAGCAACACTGCAAAGGCTTTGAAAGTTGAACTGAGATTAGAACCGCTTCTCCCATAAGGTGAAAAAAAAACTGTTGTCTAAACCTAATTGAGTTGAATACTTTAACTATTATAAAAACCAAACATTCTCCAGAGGATTTTAACAGGACCTAGAATCTACACAGCATGACATCCAAAAAGGTCTTGAATACAATCTAAAAATCAATGGACAGAAATTCTTAGGAGAACAAAAAAGTATTTTTAAAAAGAACATAATTGAAATTTTATAATTTTAAAATATCAGAAATGAAAAACTCACTAGATGAGCTCAAAGATGAAAAAAGAAACAGTGAACTTAAAGACAGATCAATGGAAATTATTCAATCCAAAGAGTACTGAAGAAAAATATAAGAAAAAAGGAACAGAGACTCAGAAATCTGTGGGAAAACAGCAAAGGACTAGTATATGAGTCATTATAGATCAAGGAAAGGAGAAAGAAATCAGAGCAGAAAAAATATTTGAAGAAATATTGGCTGAAAATGTCCCAAATTTGGCAAAAGACATAAATTCACAAATTCAAGAAGCTCAGAAAGCCATAAACAGGATAAACTCAAAGGAAAGCATGCCAAGATACATTATAAATTGCAGCTGAAAATCAAAGATAAAGAAAAGTCATAAAATGATGCTATTTACATGACATTCTGGAAAAGGGACAGAAAATAGATCAGCGGTTGCCAAGGGCTGAGGACAGGGGAGGGGAAGATACAACCATAAGAGCATAAGGAAACTTTTGGTATGCTGGAACTATTTATCTTGATTAGATGGTGATCACAAGAGTATGTATTTATCAAAACTCATGGAATTATACAACAAACACAATGAATTTTACTGTAAGTAAGTTATACACAGAGTAATTTCTCTCTTGGCATAAAGCAAAGAAGTATATTGTACCACCTACATAACATTCGTGCCAAAAACATTTCATCTGAATATTATTGCTGTAAAACAATCAGGCAAATCCAGAATGTGACATACAAGACTGCTGACCTGGACTCTTCAAAGAAAAGTGTCACAAAAAACAAAAATGGTGAAGCTGAATGCTTTAGATGCAAAGAAACCAAAAAGACACCAAATATAATGCATGAATCTTATCTACTTTCTTGATCACAAAATAAAAGAAAAAAGCAATAAGACATTTGGGGACCCACTGGGAAAGTAAACATGGAATTATATTACACATTATTTCATTAGTATTAATTTCCAGAAATGATAATGGTATGGAGAATGTCCTCATTCTTAGGAGATACACACTGAAGTATTGAGGAATGCTGAGTCATGATTTTTGCAAGTTATCATACTTTCAATTGGTTCAGGAAAAAAAATGTGTGTGTGGGTGTGGAGAGGAGGAAGGGAAAGACAACAAAGAAAATGTGGCAAAATGTTTAATAACTAGTGAATCTAAGGAAAAAAGGAGAACTAATAATACTCTAAAATCAAAGGCTATATAGTTACCTCCTTTATAATTTGAAATCTTGTAAGAACCTCTTCTTCAACACCTTTAATTTTACTTAAGGCATTTTCGTGTCTGAAAAGCAACTGTTCTCTTTCAAGTAAAAAACGTTCTCGCTTTTGAAGTTCTTCAGCAAATTTCTGTTGCGCTGCAGTTTCACACTGTATCAAAATGTCAATTTAAATGTTTTTACAAAGTATATTCACAAATTATGAAAATTATATTTTTTAATTGACATTGCGGTTTAATCAAATGGTTTTCAGCAATACAGGAGTACCTAAGGAGAATCTGGATTACAGTAGTAGCCAGACTAGCACAACAAGTAAATTTACACAAAAATTCTACCTTGTTATAAAATGATGTGACACTATAGCAATATTTTATATCGATGACTCAAGAGAATTTGTGGTGCAAAATGGATCAGTACTATACAGAATTCATTACCTATCCACTTAAATTCCATGCTCCACTTCAACTCCATGGTCCACTATTTTTACCTCTATCCTCCTCTCCCTCACCATGTTGTCTTTCCATCACCTTCGGCTGAAAGACCCACAGGCCTGGATTAATGCACAGACCACCTTTCCTACCCCAATGCCAAACAGTTAAACACCACTGGAGAAAAATTACACACAGCGAATAGTGGCATCATTACGAATTCATGGTGTCACTTCTCCACTGGGTTCTCAATGCAGTCCAGAAATCTTTTTACATTTTCATGGTAGGCTCTCTCTTCCCCATTTTCCACAGTGTCTAATTCGAACCTTCTCTATTCTGCTAACTTTGAATACATCATATCCCGCACTCCTCTCTGTACATAGTGTGGTCTCTAACTTCACAGAGAAAACAAAACAGAAGGAAACATGAATCTCCTGCTCGAAAAATACATATGCATGCATTTCTCCTTCCCTCCTATTACAACGGTAGGATCAGGATCTCATAGACTTAAGCCCTCATGTGGAGACTGCTCTGCTGATTATACCTTTAATATTTTCAATTTCCCCCACCCCATCTGAAATTAAATCCCTCTTGGCCACACCCACTTATCTCCTCCCCTTTACAGTCAAATTTCCTTAAAACTTTGTACACATTCGCTGAGCCCTCTTCATATCTCCTGATCATGCCTCAGCCCACTGTAATCTGGCTTTAATTCCCATCCCCCTACCAAAATGACTTGCCTATTACTCAATGTAGAGGTCATTTTTCAGTCTTTATTTTATTGAGTCTCTCAGCAGCTCAGCAGCATTTTATACAGGTGTCCATTTCCTCCAACTTGAAATACTCACGTTCACTGGCTTCCGTGCTACCACATTCCACTTCCCTCCTAGTCAACAGCTTATCAGTCTCCTATGAAGGCTCTGCTTCCTCTACTGTCCTTTAATCACTACATTTCGCAGGATATGGGTTTCAGCCATTTTTCTTCTCATTCTTTACATACTCTCTGCTTGCTTACATTAACTCAATGGCTAAATTTACTTGGTAAATTTACCAAGTACATGCTAATTGTTCCCAACCCACAACTGCTTGTATCTTTCCCCAGGCTCCAAAGTCAACTGCATCGTGTTTGCCACACGCAACCACTGCCCGCCATGCACATGCTGCAAACAAGCTATGCGTCGACTGCCTGTGACAACCACAGAGGAACGTGGAGATGCAGGAGAAGAGCAGTGTTAAAGGCTCACAAGGCATCTGCCCCTCTCCTGGCTGGTCAATCTTCCAGAGCAGGAATCAAGCAAGCCATTCAGGGACATCTCCCTCTCTTCACTGAGCAAAAGAGTCCACAGCAGAGGAGAAAAGGTGTACTTCAAACCTATTTGTCTTGAGCTAAGATGAGAAGAAACCAGCATAAGAACTCCGGCAATATTAAAAAATAAGCTGTTTCCACACTCCAAAGGACCACAATAGTTCTCCAGTAATGGACTCCAACCAAAAGGAAATTGTTGAAATGTTGGATATCAAGTTTAGAATATGGATGGCAAGTAAGATCAGTGGGATTGATGAGGAAGTTGAAAACCAACACAAAGAAACCAAAAAAATAATTCGGATGCAAATAAAAAATTCACTCAAGAGATAGATAATACAAGAAAAAATAAAACAGAACTTCTGTTATATTTTGATATAAATGAAAGAGTCATTTAGGAAATTTCAAAGTACAGCAGAAAGTTTAACAGACTAGACCAAGCAGAAGAATTTCAGAGCTTGACAACAAGGTTTTTGAAATAACCCAGCCAAAAATGTAGAACAAAGAACAAAGAAAAATGGAACAATCTCTCCGAGAACTTTGGAACTCTGAAAAGCAAAGGAATGTAAGAATCATAGATATCCTTGAGGGAAAAGAAAACACAAAAAGTATGGAAAATGTATTTGAGGGAGTAACTGAGGAAAACATCCCTGATATCATTAAAGATTTAGACATCCAGACATGAGATCATTGAACATCTGGAAGATTTGTGGCAAATAGGACTATTACCAAGGCATATAGTCATCAATCTGGACAAAATCAAAGTAAAGGAGAAAATCCTATAAGCTGCAAGATGAAAGCAACGAGTAACTTGCAAAAGAAAATCCATCGGACCAACGGCAGACTTTTCAGCAGAAACCTTACAAGTCAGAGGGGCCTGGGGGTTCCATTTTTGGTCTCCTGAACAGAATAATCTCCAAGCAAGAATTCTATATCCTGCAAAACTAAGTTTCATAAACGAAGGAGAAATACAGTCTTTCCCAGACAAGCAAACACAAAGAGAATTTGTCACCACTAGACTTGCCCTACAAGAAATGCGTAAAAGTGCTCTGTACATGGAAAAGAGCAATCCATACCCATCAGTGTAAAAACACCTGATTGTTAAAACTCACAGCTCTTATAAAACAGTAGCACAAAGGAGAAACCTGGAAACAATCTACATGATGAACAGAACAGGATCTCATATATCAATACTAACATTGAATGGAAATGTCTGACTTAAAAGACATAGATTGGCTGAATAGATTACAAAAACATAACCCAAATATATGCTGTCTCCAAGAAAACCAATTAACTCACAAAGATTCTTGTAAACTGAAGGTAAAGGTGTGGAAAAAATATTCCACACAAATAAAGGCAAAAAGTGAGCAGGAGTTGCTATTTTCATATCAGAAAAAACATACTTTAAATCAACAATGGTTAAAAAAAGACAAAGATGGTCATTATACAATGATAAAGGGACCAATTCAACAAGATAAACAAATGTAAATATATTTGCACCTAACACAGCAGCTCCTAGACAAATAAAACAAATTTTAATAGATCTCGAGAAATAAACAGCAACATCACAATAGCTAGAAACTTCACTCTACTGACAGAACTCTAGAACAAAGGGACCTAACAGACATTCACAGAACATTCAAGCCAAAACTTGCAGAATATACATTCTTTTCATCAGCACATGGGAAATTTTCCGAAACAGATCATACATTAGGCCATAAAACTAGTCGCAGCAAATTCAGAAAAATCAAAATCATACCATGTATCTTCTAACATCCCTGTGAAATAAAACTAGAAATCAACTCCAAGAAGAACTCTCAAAACCACAAAAGTACATGGAAATTAAACAACTTGCTGATGAATGATCCTTCATCTTGACAAAATCAAGATAAAAATAAAAAAAATTTTCAAATGGAACAAAGATAACACAAATTACCAAAATCTCTGTGATATAGCAAAAGCAGTGCTAAGGGGAAAGTTCATAGCCTTAAATGTCTACATCAAAAACACAGAAAGATCACACATTAACAACTAAATGACAGACCTCAAGAAACTAGAAAAAGACAAATAAACCAAACCCAAAGCCAGCAGAAGCAAATGAAATGGAAATTAAAAAAAAAAAGAAAGAAAGATACAAATCATCAATGAAACAAAAAATTAGTTTTCTGAAAAGATAAACAAAATTGACAGACCACTAGCTAGGTTAAACAGAAAGAAAAGAGAAAGGATTCAAATAAACTTAATCAGAAATGAAAAAGAGACAACTGATAACAAAGAAATACAAAATATCATCCATAACTACTATGAAAATCTATAAGCACACAAACTAGCAAATCTAGAGGAAATGGACAAAATTCTGAAAATGCACAAACTCCCAAGTTTGAATCACTAAGAAAGAGAAATCCTGAACAGACAAGGAATGAGTAGCAAGATTGAAACAGTAATAAAAAGTCTCCCAACAAAAAGAAGCTGCAAACCAGATAGATTCACAACCAAATTCTACTAGTTCTACAAAGAAGAACTGGCACATATCTACTAAAACTGTTCCATAACATCGAGAAGGAGGAAATTCTTCCAAATTCGTTCTATGAAGCTAGTATTACTCTTATACTTTTATTACTCAAAGTCAGGAAATGACACACAAAAAAAAAAAACTGCAGAACAATATCTCGCCATTAACAAAAATGCAAAAATCCTCAACAAAGTATCAGCAAACCCAATCCAACAGCACATCAAAAAGATAATTCACCATGATCCAGTGGGTTTCATTCCAGGAATGCTTCGATGATTCAACATATACAAATCAATAAATGTGATTCACCCACATAAACAAAATTAAAACCAAAACCATGTCATCTCAATAGATGCAGAAAAAGCGTTCAATAAAATCCAGCAATCTATGACAAAAACTTCCAACATACTAGACATACAAGGAAGTTACCTCAAAATATTAATAGCTATACATGACAAACCTACATCCCATAAGCAA
This sequence comes from Avahi laniger, assembly GCA_963575035.1. Classification (NCBI taxonomy): domain Eukaryota; kingdom Metazoa; phylum Chordata; class Mammalia; order Primates; family Indriidae; genus Avahi; species Avahi laniger. The sequence continues at coordinate 5,507 of CAUYSK010015269.1, read as the reverse complement.
GATAACGAATGAGGAAAAGTTGAAAGCATTCTGTCTAAGAACTGGAGCAAGATGAGGATGCCCACTGTAATCACTTAATTCAATACAGTATTGGAAGTCCTATCCAGAGCAATCAGGCAAGAGAAAGAAATAAACAGTATCCAAATAGGAAAAAGAGGAGGTCAAACTACCCCTGTTTGCTGATGATATGATCTTACATATAGAAAATAATAAAGACTCCACCAAAAGACTCCTAGAATCGATAAATTCAGTAAAGTCATCTGGTTTATCTGTGCCTCTGGCCCTGTGATCTCTGGGTGAGGAGGGCAGTCATTGTCTCCTTGCAAGGCAACATCATTAGCAGGGCTTGGTGTTTGGACTGGCCTCCTTCCATACCGTCCCAGATTTTCCTTGGGGTCTATCCAACTTACAGGTGCCTCAGAGAGGCAGAGACCCCCCCAGCACTCAGCTGGAGGAAGCTGGGGGTGCACCCCTGCTCTGGGTTCAGGTGGGAGATGGCAGGAGGAACGACATGGTGTGTTCAGTCTGATGGCCAATTGTTGCAACTGGTTCAAGTGGTGATACAAGCTGGCCAGTTACCTGGAGACAGGCCTATAAGCCAGGCCTAGCACCCTCAGATCTTGACCAAGAGGCCAGATGAGAAGGAATCAGTGAAAGAACTCTGGAAACGTGAATAATCAGACTGGAAGGATACCCCAAAAGAAAACAATAACTCCTTGCCACAGGATATAAACCAAAACAAAAAGATTGAAATGACGGATGAAGAATTCTGAATATGGATTGTAAGAAAGGTCAATGAAATATAAGAGAAAAGAGAAACCCCATACACACCAAAAAAAACCCCACAAAAACAATGCAGAAAATGAATGAAAACTTTACTACTAAGGAAATCAAATTAGTAAAAAAAAAAAATCAAACAGAACTTCTGGAAATGAAAAATTCATTCAAAGAAATACAAAACACAATGTAAAGCCTGAAGAATAGGTTAGATCAGGCAAAAGAAAGAATCTCAGAGCTTGAAGACAACACATTTGAGTCAAACAACTCAGTCAAATAGAAACAACTAAGAAACAAGAGGAATGAACAAAACCTACAAGAAACTGGGACTATGTAAAGAGGCCTAACATAAGAGTCATAAGCATCCCTGAGAATGAAGAAGAAAATACACAAGCGTTTGGAAACATATTTGAGGGAATAATGGAAGAAAATTTCCTTGGCCTTCCTAGAAATCTAGATATCCAGGTACATGAAGCTCAAAAGACTCCTGGGAGATTCATCACAAAGAGGTAATCACCACAACATATAGTCATCAGACTGGCAAAAGTAGACACGAAAGAGGTGCTCTTAAGAGCCATAAGGTGAAAGCATCAGATAACTTACAAAGGAAAACCCATCAGACTAACTGCATACTTCTCAACTGAGACCTTACAAGCCAGAAAGGATTGGGGCCCCGTTCTCAATCTTCTCAAACAGAATATTGGCCAACCTAGAATTTTGTATCCTGCAAAACTAGGTTTCTCATATGAAGGAGAAATAAACATTTTCTCAGACAAGCAAACACTGAGAGAATTTATCGAGACCAGCCCTGTCTTGGAGGAGTACTCACAACTAGATTATACACAGATCAGCACAATAGACAACCACCAAAAAGCTAAAGATAGGAGCTCAGATGCCACAATGGCTCAAGAGGTAAAACAAAACAATAAATTTCTACTTAAGAGGATGAACAGAAAACTCCCCACTGACCAATTTTTTCAATAAATGTGAATAGCTTGAACTCTTCATTCAAGAGACATAGGCTGGCTGAATGGATAAAAGAAAAAAACAAGCCAAGTATCTTGTGTCTCCAGGAAACATATCTAACCCACAAGGACTCATTCGGACTCAAGATGAAGGGATAGAAAACACTATTCCATCAAACAAAAACCAAAAGAAAGATGGGGTGGCCGTTCTCATATCAGATAACATAGATTTCAAATCAGCAAAAGGAAAGGAAGAGAAAGACGGTCACTATATAATGGTGAAAGAAATAATTTCACAAGGAGATATACCTAAATATCCTAAATATTTATGCACCTAACACAGGTCTGCCCAGATTTATAATGAATAACCTGCTTTAGCCAAACAAAATGATAAACAGCAGCATCTTATGATGGGGACTTCAACACCCCACTGACATAACAGGACAGATGCTCCAAACAAAGAATAAGCAAAGAAACAATGGACTTAAATGGAACTTTTAAAGCAAATGGGCCTAACAGACATTTACAGAACATTCTACACCCAAACCACAGCATATATGTTCTTCTCGTCAGCTCATGGAACATTCTTTAGGATTAATCACATCCTAGGACACAAAACATGTCTCAACAAATTTTAAAAAATAGAAATTATACCATGTATCTTCTCAGACCATGGTAGAATAAAATTAGAAATCAATTCCCACGGAAACATGCAACTCTACACAAAGTCATGGAAATTAAACCACCTACTAATGAATAGTTATTGGGTCAGGGAGGAAATTAAGACGGAAATCAAAAGACTCTTTGAACTAAATGACAAAGGGGACACAGTTATCAAAATCTATGGGATTCTGCAAAAGCAGTCATAAGAGGAAAATTCACAGCCATAAATGCCTACACCTAAAAAACAAAAATATCATAAATCAACAATCTAATGTATCATCTTAAGGAATAGAAAAGGAATAGCAAAACAATCCCAACCCCAGCAGAGGAAAAGAAATAACTGAGGTCAGAGCAGAACTAAATGGCATGGATAACAAAAGAATTACAGAAGATTAATAAAACAAAAAGTTGGTTCTTTGAAAAGACGAATAAAATCAACAGGCCTCTCACTAAAATAACCAGAAATAGAAAAGAAAGGACTCTAATAAAATCAGAAATGAAAAAGGAGATATTGCAACTGTTACTATGGAAATACAAAATATCACCTCTGAATACTGTAAAAATATCTATGCACATAAACTTGAAAATGTTGAGGAGATGAAAAAATTCTTGGACAACCTCCCTAGGCTCAATCAGGAATAAATAGAACTCCTGAAGAGACCAATACCAAGTAACAAAACTAAAACACCAAAAAAAAATCTCCCAACAAAAAAAAACCCAAGACCAGATGATTTTACAGCCAACCTTCCCCAGACCGACAAAGAATTAGTACCTATACGGAAGAAATTATTTCATAACATGGAAAAGGAAGGAATCTTCCCTAACTCGTTTTATGAAGCTAATACCACCTTGACACTAAAGCCAAGAAAGGACACAACAAAAAAGGAAACCACAGACCAATATTCCTTCTGACTATACATGCAAAAATTCTCAACAAGATCCTAGCAAACCAAATTCAGCTGCACATCAAAGAAACGATCCACCACAATCAAGCAGACTTCATCACAGAGATGCAAGGATAGTTCAACATACGCAAATCTATAAATTTGATTCACCATATAAACAGAAGCAAAAATAAAGACCATATGATCCTCTCGATAGATGCAGGAAAAGCATCTGACAAAATTCAGCACCCTTTTATGACAAGAACTCTTAACAAAATAGATACACATGGATCATACCTCAATATTATAAAAGCCATATACGACAAACCCACAGCCAACATCATACTGAATGGGGAAAAACTGAAAGCATTCTTGCTTAGAACTGGAACCAGACAAGGTGTCCACTGTCACCATTTCTGTTCAACATTGTGCTGGAAGTCCTAGCCAGAGCAACTAAACAAGAGGAGGAAATCAAGGGTATCCAAATGGAGAAAAAAGTAGTCAAACTTTTGCTCTTTGCTGACGATATGATCTTGTGTCTAGAAAACCCCAAAGATTCTGCCAAGACACTCCTGCAATTAATAAATTCAGTAAAGACTCAGGTTACATAATCAACATACACAAATCAGTAGCATTGCTACAGATCAAAACAGTCAAACTGAGAATCAAATCAAAGACTCAATATCTTTCACAATAACAACAAAGAAAATAAAATACCTTGGAATGTATTTAACCAAGGAGGGGAAAGACCTTTACAGGAAGAACTACGAAACACTGAGGAAGATGAAATCGCAGAGGATATAAACAAATGAAAAAACATATCATGCTCATGGATCAGCAGGATCAACATTATTAAAATGTCTGCACTACCCAATATGATTTATAGATTCAATGCAATCTGCATTAAAATACCAACGTCATTTTTCATAGATCTAGAAAAAAATAATTCTACGCTTCATACGGGACCAGAGAAAACCCCGAATAGCCATATCAGCCTTAAGCAAAAAGAACAAATTAAGAGGCATCAATTTACCAGACTTCAAGCCATACTACAAGGCTCTAGTAACTAAAACAACATGGTACTGGCACAAGAACCAATGGATCAGAACAGGGAAATCAGACATAAAACCATCCTCATATTGCCATCTGATCTTTGACAAAGCAGAAAAAAACATACAACAGGGAAAAGGATCCCTATTCAATAAATGGTGCTAGGAAAACTGGATAGCCATATGTAAAAGACTGAAACAGGATCCACACCTCTCACCACTCACAAAAATTAATTCACGATGGAACACAGACTTAAACTTAAGTCATGAAACAGTAACAATTCTAGAAGAAGAGGTTGGAAAAACTCTTGTAGATATTGGCTTAGGCAAAGAATTTATGAAGAAGACCCCAAAGGCAATCACGGCAACAACAAAAATACATAAATGGGACCTGATTATATTAAAACACAGCCAAGGAAACAATCAGTAGAGCAAACAGACAACCTACAGAATGGAAGAGAATATTCACATGCTATATACATCTGACAGAGGGCTAATAACCAGAATCTATAAAGAACTCAATCAAATCGGCAAAAAAACATCAAACAACCCCATTAAAAAGTGGGCAAAAGACATGAAGAGAAGCTTTTTTCAAAAGCTACACCAATGGCCAATAAACATGTGAAAAAATGCTCAACGTCTCTAATCACCAGGGAAATGCAAATCAAAACCACAATGAGATACCACTTATCTCCAGTGAGACCGGTCTTTGTCAAAAAGTCCCAAAACAACAAATGTTGCCACGGATGCGGAGAGATAGAAACATTCATATACCGCTGGTGGGACAGCAAACTAGTACAACACCTCCATGGATAGTAGAGATACCTGAAAGAATTAAAAGTAGACCTATCATTTGATCTAACAATCCCACTACTACGAAACAAGGAAAAAAAAGACATTTTATTAAAAAGACATCTGCACTCAAATGTTTACAGCAGCACAATTCACAATTGCAAAGATGTGGAAACAATCCAAGTGCCGATCAATACATGAGTGGATTAATAAAATGTGGTATATGCGGACTTTAAGCTGTACTACCAGGCTGTAGTAACTAAGACAGCTTGGTATTGGCAGAAAAATAGAGACATTGACCTCTGGAACAGGACTGAGAATTCAGAGATGAAACCATCTGTATATGGTAATCTAATCTTTGACAAAGCTGACAAAAA